>SKCR01014048.1:0-64332 GCA_019454045.1 Zanthoxylum bungeanum | reverse complement strand
ACTAGCACTCTTTTACGAACAAATCGTTCCCACTCTTGAGAACAAAAGAAATGCTTTTCTTTTCTAGGATGTTTGAAGTCTTTAAAAATAAATTGAAACTATTCCAATAGAGAGATAAAAATTTCTTAAAAAACTATTTTCACTTAATCTATATATATACTAATGCATATATATAAAGCAACGTGAACAAGAAGTTTTGCCTTCAACTTGAACAAGAAGTTTTGCCTCAACTTGAACAAGAAGTTTTGCCTTTCAACTTGAACAAGAAGTTTTGCATTTCAACTTGTACAAGAAATTTTAATTGTATCACAATACAATAATGTCAATCAAATATCTCTCCAAATCAAATTTGACCTCTTAAAGATTCTTTACAAAATAAAATTAGGATACTTAATCAAATTATGAATCCTAATTAAATAAAGACTTCCCTATTTAATCTTAAATATGACTCTAATTAATTTGGGTGCCAGCCCACTAAATTAAAGCCAAATAATTAAATATTATTTTGGCATAATAATTAATTAACTATTAATAAATTAATTTAACTTACTTAATTTTAATTAATAATTAATTAAAATTACATTTAATTTATTTAATATAAATATCAAATATTTAATTAAACAATTAAATCTTATTTTATATTTTGAGTTTATTAATCAAATTAATATTTCCGAAATATCCCGAATATCCTAATCCAATTAGGAAATGCCAAAATAATCATTTATTAACTTTTAATAAACATCCTCGAATTTGTAACATAGACGAGAACTATATTGTGCGACCATCCTAGGTTCATTATCGAGTAGCAGTTGAATAATATTAACTCTTTAATATTTCATTTCTATGGTATCCACAGACCATGGGTAATCGCCTAGCAGCAAGCCATGACCCATAGTCAATGAATGAAGTGGGAAAACATATGAACCTGTTAGAATACACTTCGAACATGTCATCTCATTACTTCTGATATTTACGTTTCTTATCGAGACTGGATCATGGTAAGGTCAAATCCTTATACTCGACATATCTTTAAACTTTGTCTTGTGGATTTGATATCTCTAAGATATCGACTGCTTTGGCCAAAGACTTATATCCACAACTTTGAGTTTACTTGAAACATCTTTTTTATTATCAAAGCTATCGGATCCCATCTTGAAGCATACGTGACTTCGTACGTCAATTGCTCAAGGCCATCTAGTATTTATTCAAATGACGTGGATAGTCGAATGATGATATACTAGTGAACCAAGAGTACTATCGTACAAGTCATCATATGATCTCAGGTGAAATGATACGATGACACTAATGTATTATTACGAAGATCAATGACCTTAGATAATATTACTATATGATCTTACGTTTTTGTGGTCGTGTTCGATATTTCATTCTACTAATGAAATATCTATTGTCTGTGTCCTTATGATATAAGACTCATCATCCATTTTATTAACATCATATGTCAATCTAGGTGACACACAACAATATTGGTTAAGTGATATATTATTGTCATGTATAACAATCACATTTTACCAAGAACTTAATTTGAGACATATATAAATATTATTGACTCTCATAATCACAAACGTCTTTTGGATTAACAATATTCATTTGACATAATGTCTCAGGACATACATATAAAATATGGATGTAATAATGTGTAGTTAACAAATGCCTTTATTAATAAATAATAAACTATATTACAAATATTATGCCTTAAACCATTACATCCATAAATGATTTTAGGGCATATACTCTAACAATAAATGAACCAAATCTTGGTTACGCGGTAAAAACGGGTCCATAACGGCAACAATCCTCAATGTGAAAGGCAAATTTTTCTGTAACCTTTTAATAAGTAGAGACAAATCTTTTATAAAATTCCAAACTAACACTACTACAATAATAGGAATAGCCAACACTTTAAAAGAAATCAGTTTACCAATTAACCGATTTGGTAAGTAAAAGATATTGATTTTATTTTAAACCTTTTTCTTTTGCAATAGAATTTAAATCACTTTTAAATACAATCAGTTTTAACAACGATTTTAGTTTATAAACGATGTCTTTATCTATTAGAAAAGAAATCACATATTAATAACCGTTGTCTTTACCGAATATAAAAAAAAATCTCATAATTAAAAACAATTGTCTTTCAATCTAATACAAACACTAATACTTTCCACAATACATAAACCCTAAGCTCCCACCACCACCACCAACAACAATACTTTCCACTAAAAAGAAATATGAAGGATCTTCAAATCTAGTGAATCTAAGATACCACATGGGTACCATACTCTCTTCTTCCCCTATTAATAATTACCTCATCTGGTACGGCCGCTGGCCAAATTACCAAAAACTCCTCATCAAAGACTTCATCCTCTTCATCTCCTCCGCTCTCACCGCCGCCTCCGCCAAACCCACCGTCTCCGAATGGTGGCGCCCCGAATTATTTGTTATTAGGTTTAGATCCGTCAATTATCAGACTCGGAGCATCAAACGACACTCCCCGAGTCGGACTTCCCGTCACACCAACCCAAAATTAGGCGAACAGCTTCTTTACTTCATTCTCTCCTCGCTTCGTGGCCCCACTCAATTCGCCAAAGTAAATTGAAAATTCATCATCATCATTATCACACGTCTGTACGTTTGTTTTTATTTCGGTTTCAAATTTTTTTTTTTGGTTTCTCTGATTTTCTGATCTTTCATTACCATGTGATCTTATGTTTTTGTGTTCGTGTTTGATATTTCATTCTACTAATGAAACATCTATTGTCTGTGTCCTTATGATATGAGACTCATCATCCATTCTATTAACATCATATGTCAATCTAGGAGACACACAACAATATTGGTTAAGTGATATATTATTATCCTGTATAATAATCACATTTTACCAAGAACTAAATTTAAGACATATATAAATATTATTGACTCTCATAATCACAAACATCTTTTGGATTAACAATATTCATTTGACATAATGTCTCAGTGTTGGAGTTTACTAAGGTCCTAAGGATCCAAAAACAAGCATGAAACACATGTGAATACATATAAGGAGTCGCGGAATACTAACATCGATCGGTTGAGCGACGCGGGAGGCAACAAAAATTCAACTTTCTGCCTCATGGACTGCTCGGCAGTGGCTGTTTGTGCAGTCCTCAAATTCGGCCATTGGAGGTCCTTGAACAAGCTCCAAGCCTCGTCAAACGATTCCCGGCTCATGGGTGGACTTCCCTATCACCTTCGCATGTCTCTCGGAGTGCTAGCTCTCTTGATTTTTCCCACAAAAATCAAGCACTTGCTTCCCATTATTCTCGGCAAACTGAAACCAGTGAGGAGAAAAATGAAGCCCATTGGGCGTGAGGATGAAGAAGAGAAATGGAGGAGAGAGAGAGATAAATGTGTTAATTGAAATTGGTAATTGATTTCTAAAATCAAATACACAATTTTGGTTCCAAAAGTCAAAGCAATTAATGCCCACAAATGCCAACCACACACATCACTCAATCACATCAATCACAAGTTCTCAAGTCACATCACTCAAAGTGACAACTGATTTGACGCTTGATGCGACTAGCGATTTGACGCTTGATTTGACTTGCGTGCCGCACTCGAATTCGAAATGTGAATGCGCTCGCAAACAATCCCGGGCTCGGGTTCGCTAATTCCAAATTAACGAATTTTCCGTTGCGACGCAATTAAATGATTACGCCTAGCGAAGTCACTATTCACGTCGCTAACGAATTAATTTTAAATTAATTCGTTCGCCCGAATTAAAATCTAATTTTAATTCCGCGCCGAAATCTAATTTCGTTTAATATATCAAATATATTAATTTATCGATTAATTCCAAATTAACCGTTCTCTCTTTTTAATGATATTTTATCCCAGATAAAATATCTCCGCAATTAATCCCAGATTAATTTTCTCTCTCATCTTATTAATCCCAGATTAATTAAAAGTGCGAGTCATACGTCATCGGTGAATCTTTGGGAAGCGACCCATGAGATCCCCGGATATGTTGGTAGTAAATTCGATCGTCGGACTATCCGAACACGTAAGTACCTTGTACTACGTTTGTACCAATTTACAAGACAAGGTTGGCTTCTAGCAAAGCACCATGTCTACCCAATTCTCCAGAAATATCCTTACAGGAATAAAGGATCTATACCAGGCGTAGTATGCGTAGTATTGCATATTTCTGTCCAGTATCGGATAATCACATGCAAGGCCTGGGGCTGGTACAGTGTCCGCCCCGTACGAAGCATATATCGGATGACGAGCAACTAGTCTCTTTAATATCGGATAATCATGACCAAGTCATATTATCCCGACGGTTGCAAACTTTTTAGAGAACCAGTTCTGTATCCCTGCGCGATCATCATCTCCATATGACTGGAGTGACACTTCCGTCTTGACATCACACCCAATACACTACGATTCTCAATATACCCAGCATTGGCGTACACAGAACCTGTTAAAGTCCTGGAAGACCGCAACCAAAGTATATTGATTGTCGCAAGTATTAGCGGTGCAAGTCTCAGGTTAAGACCAAATACACCTACCCTGATTTCGGACTTCCATAGACACATAGTCATACTACCAATGGAATTCCGAGGGGGTCTATCCAGAGTGAAGCTGTTTCTCGTACCATCGGTAAAACACAACCTCCTATTACACTTGCATGAGTATCTTATACCCAAATATATGAGAACTATGTCGTTGTGCCCTCACAACGCGCACAAATGTAATACTAGTCTTTTACGCATTTATCGATGTCCAATCTCGATAATGCTCTGACTATGGATGTTTAATGATTTATCCTTCGTGGATTGATACTGTCTCATGTCATTCTCAATCCAGGAACAAATCACAGGGACCTCATATCATTTATACATCTAGGTGATCTAATCACAAATGATAAGAGAGCAATCTTCTTTGTCACATAGTTAATTTGTACAACAACACCATGATCTGTACAAATAGTGACGCTATGGGTCATAATTGTCCAACAATATCCCACTTGGCCTATATCCAGTCACTCGAGTGTCTTACACCCGAACTATGTACGGTTGGCTCAAACTGCTGAGAAAGGCCTTCGTCAGCGGATTGCATGATTATCGTCTGATGCGATTTATCACATCGCCACGATGTATGATCCGAACGAATCAGATGAATATCGAAGTATGTATATGGATCGTTGATGAGACCATTAATTCTTTAGCCTGTGCTGCAGCCTAGCTCAGCTGCTAACAGAATTATATCTAATCTAATTAGATTTATTATCGACCTAAATGGCTTCTATTGCCGCCTCAGCTGCAGAAATAACCCGCATTTGTTGTTTATTCGGTAACAGTATCTTGCTTGGAAGATTTCCAGCTCATTGTTCCGTTTTTCAAACTTTGTAGTACCATTTGCGACTTATAGTCGTTTTATCGGTTTAGGAAACTTGCAGTAGTGATCCCTGTCACTTCAAGTTCTCATTCTCCACAGATTAAGACAGCATCCTTAGTTCTCTAAGATACTAACAGATGTTCTTAACATCAATCCAGTGACTATCACTTGGATTGGCCTGATTGTGACTTCATATGCTCAAAGCGTATGAGACATCGGGTCACTTACAGTTTTCGATGTACAATTTCTCGGAGAGTTTTAACAACTTTAAATCTTTCTTAGAAGATCTTTATTCCTAGAATAAAGGTTGTTTCTCCCAAGAATTCCACGGAGAATTATCTCGAAAGCCAAGCTTTCACCGATTGTTATTTTGGAATATCATTTCCAAGAAATGACATATTATCATTATTTATAGGACAATTATTGTCAGTGCGCTCCCACTAACCTCCTTATATACACAAGAATCATTTCGTTTTGAATTAAATCATAAACAATTATGATTACATCAAAACGATAATTCCAAGAACCTATGCTTGCTTCAATCCAGACATGGATCGAATAACCCGCAAACCTTGTTTGCTAGTTTTGGTACGACAAATCGACAGGATGTTATAAACATCCTCCGAAAGGTTTCCTTTCCAGGAAAGCGATTTTCCCGTAAAGTTGTCATATTTCATAAATGAAACACGCAGCTTTAGCAAGTATTATCCAAATGGATTTACCGTGGCAACAGGTAAAAGGTTGAATCGTAATCAACAAAATGTTGATAACGATACCTTTCCGCTACAAGCCCAGCTTTATACGTTGGTATGTTGCCATCCATGTATGTCTTCCTTGAAGACTTATACAGTACCTATAGGCACAATGCCCTGTGGTACAACAACTAGTGTCTAAACATAGTTGATATACATGGAATCCACTTCGGATTCATGACACTTTGTCATAAAAGGGAGTCGATACCTTGTATCACTTCCTCATACGTAGTCAGTTGGTATTCCTCAATAAGATAGACATCTTTATGAGGTGAGATCAGAAACCCATACCCCAGGTTGTTTTCCGACTCTATCCGACATACGTAGTTCTTGTGTATTCGAAGATTATGGTATAGTTTCATCCTTGATGAACTATTTGTGTTCCATTAAGGATTCAGTGCCTGGAATAGTATTACTCCGATTTTCATCGAGTTTTACTATCCTTCCACTTACCAATGCATATCGGTATTCCTCTTAGGAAAATCGCATGGCGAGCAACAATCTAATTTTTCTCTGGTGAGATGTATAAGTACTATACTTTGGTATCCCTAGGATAACCTACAATTGACACTTATCCAATTTGGGTTTTAATTTGGTATCATCCAAACATATGCCTAGCATTCCCAAATTATCAGGAATGTGAAACCCGGTTTCTTTCCCATTCATATCTAATATGATATCTGTCAAACAGATTTTTATGGAACCTTATTCTAAATAAGTTATGCACTGTTTATGCGTATCCATTGAAGGAAATGGTAGCTCAGAGCGACTCATGATTAACCTTATCATGTCTAACAAAATTCGATTTATCAGTTCGGACACACCGTCAAACTGACGTGTTCCGGCAGAAGTCCTGATTGAAAGAATATTATACTCTTTCAAGTTATAAGAAACTTATTGCTTAAGTATTTTCCATTACGGTCTTACCGTGACGGTTTAATACTTTAGCCGATCTGTTTGTCTATTTCGTGTCGAAATTATAAAAGTTTCCGATTTGTGTTCCAATAGAAACACATAACCATAACGCGATGCCACAACCGTATAGGTCAAGAAATATTCATATCCAACTCTAGCCTAGCTAGACATGGGCCCACTTGCTTCACTATGAACTAGGGCTAACAGATCGGTGGCATTTCCACTTTTACCAATTAAATAGTGTTTTAGGCACTTTGCCCAATAAACTAGATTCGTAGACTTTATTTGAATGGAATCAAATTAGTCCTAGTACCCACTCTTCGAAAGTGTGGATATACGATTCTTGTTTAATTGTGTCCCAGACAACAATGCCACAATTAAGTTTCATCTGATCAAATCAGTTGAGCTATTTGTTTGTCATATTATATATTCGAGATTTATTTATATTCAAAATATAAATGCTGTTATTCACATCTAATGTGTTTATCTCAATATCATCTTTATATAATAAAACACTTTAGTGTTCTAGAATATAAAGGTTCACCCGCAGCAGGTTAAACACTGATATAGAAATAATGTTTCTAGTCAAACTAGTTACATTATAACAGTTTCCAAATTTAGGTACACACCCGAAGGTAGTTCCTAAAGTTAGGTATCTACGGATAAAACAGCGACTTTCGTCCCATTTCCAATTCGAAGATATATCTCAATCTGAAGTCAGTATCCTGCTCATAGCAGATTCTGAACATCAGTACATATTTATGTACCATACTAAGTATTTAAAATCTAATTTTAATACTAGTAGTGAACATATATATGACAAACATATTTGAAGTCAGAGCCTTGCTCGTTCTTCAATTCCTTCATGTCTGCTTTGTCTAAACGACAGTCATGCTTCCGTGATCCCGTTTGCCACATTTAGGCAGACATTTTGGGATATGTCCTTTATCTTCCTAGAAGATTATAATGATTTTGCATTTGCCCTTTTTCACATTCCAGTAGCCTTTGGCCAAGCCTCGGGTTTCTAGAATATCGAAGTAAAGTGCGCCTTGCGCTTCTTGCCAATTGCAAAGTTTGACTTTGTCTCCTTGAGAATAGTCATTAACTCTCCAAGAGTTTACTATTGCAATTTAGTACTTCTAAAATCTAAGTATAGATTTATGAAGATCCTTCAATTTCATTATCACACTTTAAGGATAAAATCCTTAGTTCTGATTCAGAAATTAAAGCGTCTATTGCGACAAGCTTAATGGATTAAACACTAAAGTTATCATCACATAATCTTCCAAAGATTATGCTCTACTGTTTGCTTAACTCCGGGCTTTAGGCCTAATATGTTATTTTATCAAATAAAGTAACTTATTATTTTCCAGGACTATCCTGAAATATTCCCAATTTGAAAAGTAAAGCATTTAAATACATTTTCCCCAGATTACGTTTTAAATGTCAATCGTTCAATTTTATCTTGATTTTAATAGTCTAACTATTTAATCAACGATTACGGTACTATTTATTATAATGATTACAATAGTCCAACTATTTAATCAACTATAATTTAATAGATTAAAATCAATTATATTGATTACTATAATCCAATTATAAAATCAACTATAAATGAATAGTTTGAATATAGTCCAACTATTTATCGAAAACAACATTTAAATATTAGTCCAACTAACATTTAATTTATTTGACGAATGATATTTGATTGAGCGCGTATGGCAAGTAATTAAATGAATATTGCAAATTCAATTCTTGCCTCCCACTATTTTTCGGCGAGCCTCTAACCCTCTGTCGAGTACTCGAGAAACCGTGTTTCCTAGTGGGCTAGGATCCCGTTAAATATCACACAATCTTGACTTTGGCCAACAAATTGTATGATAATTAACTAGGTAGATCTCTAAGATGGATTGGATCCAATCCAATTCCTAGATCCGGTAGGGGGACATCCAAGTCCGAAACATATATCTTATATATGCCAATACATCCAATGTATTACCTAACCTTTTTCCTCTGAATCAACTAAGCCTTGGCTTTGGCACAACAAACTTAGTGATCCCAGTTAAGCACGACCCATTGACCATGGAAAGCTTCGTAATCAATGTCGATGGACAAGAAATGGTCTTGACTTTGGCCAACAAACCACAACTTGGACAAGACAATGATATGGAACAAAACCTTCGTGATTCAACACATCCTCGACGGACAAAGGCCTTGAATTTGGCCAACAAGCCAATGCCAGTCTAAAATCTTGAGTGAGAATCACTCGATGGAAGGAAATACGCTTAATATTTTGCGAGGGTTTTTCGAGTGCAAATGGCAACCATTTATTATCTTTGTTAAGGTCTCATCATCATACACCCTTAAACATGCATTCTAACACATAATAAAGCGCGTATAATAAAATAATAATGATATGCGGATGGATACTTTACACATTGATTCTAGATCAAATCTCTCCATTTCTCTCTCCCGCTAGCACAAGTATCACTTCTACCCGTTACACTACACTTCTAAGGAAACCTCATTTACATTGAGGGGAATAGGTGAGAAGAGAATACAAAGAATAATGAGGTAATAAGGCTGGACACGCAAGTCCAATTAATAAATCAAATTTATTACAACAATTTCTAAAATTGTCACACCCATCTTATATCCATCCGATATAATTATTCATGCATCGCAATCATGTATTCACACAAGCATGTTATCAATCAATCTAATCAAATTAATTAATCTGATAATTAGTGACCATCCAATGTTCAAACAACGATTTGATTTTGCTCGAGTCAAACTCGTTTTGCGAATAAGTACTCAAAGTACGAATTCTTGAATTAAATTAAACTACACAATTAAATCCAATTCAATTTGTATTTAATTCTAATTCACTATTTAATTCCAAATTAAATACTACACTTTATTAATAAACCTTTTTACGACTTAAATTCCAAATTTAATCGTTACGGGTCTCAAAGCCCGATTAACGTCCAACATTAATTTAATTAAAGTCCAATGGGCTTTTAATTAATTTCTTAAGGCGTGGACTCTTGGTCAACTCGGGTCGAACCCAATAACCAAAATCCAGTCCGGGAATTACCCCATAAGCCCAGAAATCAATTTAGGCCCAATTAAACTATAAAGGTCCATTAAGTCGCATTTGGGCTTTATGGATGCGGTTTTGGGCCCAATTAGATCCAACCAATTTTGCCTAAACCCATCTTGGTACAACCAAGCCCAATAACAACTTTCAAGTCCAATTTCCAAAATTAGGCCCAATTCAATTAAATTACAAAATCCAATTTCACAATTTAATTACCTAAAGTGTATAACACAATTAATCACCCAATTAACATTTCTAAAATATCAATTAGCCTAATTAATCATGCTTATCAAGATTAAATCATGTCCAACATAATTTAACAAAAATCAAAGCCATTTTCATGCTATATCATTCTCGGCAATTTGGGGATTTAACGTCTGATTCGGTTTCAATCCAATTAATTCCACAATCGACATTAAATCATATTCCCGAATGATTTCCAACACATCCAATGATCAAAAATAAAAAATTCCAAGACAATAGGGCAAGGTGGACATTCAGCCAACATAACAAAATTGGGCAAATTTGTTCCAAATATTTTTTTAATCAAATTGATCCAATCAATCATCAATTAAAACACATTTAAGCATACTAATTCATCCAATTTCATTATACATGCTCAAAATCAAGTTTACCCAAATTTTAAGCCCTAAACTATTTCATGCTTTTCCTTGCTCATGATACCATTGTTGGAGTTTACTAAGGTCCCAATGATCCATAAACAAGCATGAAACACATGTGAATACATACGAGGAGTCATGGAATACTCACATCGATCGGTTGAGCGACGCGGGAGGCAACAAAAATTCAACTTTCTGCCTCATGGACTGCACGGCAGTGGCTGTTTGTACAGTCCTCAAATTCGGCCATTGGAGGTCCTTGAACAAGCTCCAAGCCTCGTCAAACGATTCCCGGCTCATGGGTGGACTTCCCTATCACCTTCGCATGTCTCTCGGAGTGCTAGCTCTCTTGATTTTTCCCACAAAAATCAAGCACTTGCTTCCCATTATTCTCGGCAAACTGAAACCAGTGAGGAGAAAAATGAAGCCCATTGGGCGTGAGGATGAAGAAGAGAAATGGAGGAGAGAGAGAGATAAATGTGTTAATTGAAATTGGTAATTGATTTCTAAAATCAATACACAATTTTGGTTCCAAAAGTCAAAGCAATTAATGCCCACAAATGCCAACCACACACATCACTCAATCACATCAATCACAAGTTGTCAAGTCACATCACTCAAAGTGCAAGTGATTTGACGCTTGATGCGACTAGCGATTTGACGCTTGATTTAACTTGCGTGCCGCATTCGAATTCGAAATGCGAAAGCGTTCGCAACAATCCCGGGCTCGGGTTCGCTAATTCCAAATTAACGAATTTTTCGTTACGACGCAATTAAATGATTACGCCTAGCGAAGTCACTATTCACGTCACTAACGAATTAATTAATAATTAATTCGTTCGCCCGAATTAAAATCTAATTTTAATTTCGCGTCGAAATCTAATTTCGTTTAATATATCAAATATATTAATTTATCGATTAATTCCAAATTAACCGTTCTCTCTCTTTAAATAATATTTTTTCCCAGATAAAATATCTCCGTAATTAATACCAGATTAATTTTCTCTCTCATCTTATTAATCCCAGATTAATTAAAAGTGCGAGTCATACGTCATCGGTGAATCTTTGGGAAGCGACCCATGAGATCCCCGGATATGTTGGCAGTAAATTGGGTCATCGGACTATCCGAACTCGTAAGTACCTCGTACTACGTTTGTACCGATTTACAAGACAAGGTTGGCTTCTAACAAAGCACCATGTCTACCCAATTCTCCAGAAATATCCTTACAGGAATAAAGGATCTATATCAGGCGTAGTATACGTAGTATTACGTATTTATGTCCAGTATCGGATGATCACATGCAAGGCCTGGGGCTGGTACAATGTCTGCCCCGTACGAAGCATATATCGGATGACGAGCAACTAGTCTCTTTAATATCGAATAATCATGACCAAGTCATATTATCCCGACGATTGCAAACTTTTTAGAGAACCAGTTCTGTATCCTTGCGCGATTGATGAGCGGAAAATATATCAATATTTACCGCCCCTTTAACTTAATATTTTGTTTAGTTTCTCGGGTTTGATGAACGTTTTGATGTGTTTTAGTTTATTTTGCAAATAAAATAATATCAGGTCTCAATGAAATCATTTAGGACAAAATATGGGTCAAATAAGGGCAATTATTGGACTTGATATTTTAATTTTGGAGATTGGAAACTTGAAAGGGGGTTTTTGATAAAGTGCAGTTTTGGAAATTCCAATTTTGCACATCTGTCGTATTTTGGGCATAACTTTTTACTCTGATATCAGATTGAGCTGATTCAAGTGCTAGATTAAAGAAGACTCAAAGATCTACAACTTGGAAAGACAAAATATTTTCGAATTATGAATATTTCATGACCGAAATGATGATGAAGCATCCAGAAGTGTGTTGTGTGTAATTATTAAAGTCATTTTCTAAGCAAAAAAATAAATTAATAAATAAATTATCAAATTATCAAATCATCACCAAACATGATAAGCAATTAGTGGAGCAATTAATAATGGATTTGGTGGAGTAATTAGTGGAGAAATTAATAATGGATTTGGTGGAGAATTTGATGGATGATTTGATGGAGGCAAAATTTTGCCTATAAATACCAAGCCATTTCATTTGTAAAATTCATACTTTCTTCTTTGAAATTCCTAAAGAATAAATAAGAAGATTGTATCTTGTTTGTTTATTTACAGCTTTCAGTAATTAATTTCCGCTTTCGCACTTTCTTTTCTTTACTTTTCAGTTTTTACTTTCCGCAATTTACTTTTACGCACAAACATTTCTTTCTTACTTTTGCAGTTTTTATTTTTCAAGCAATGAGGAGGTAACTCCCCCTTGCTGGGGTAAAAGGTAAAGCTTTTATTATTGCTATCTAGATTAATCTCCCTTAAATATAAAATATAAACTATTTAAAACCTGACTTAATGATGATACCGCTATATTGGACGGTTGGTAATTAATTATAAATTGGTTTTAACCTGACTAAGTATGGATACCGCCTGGTTGGTCGGTTGGTAATTAATTATTAATTTGAATTAATCAGGATACCGCCTATATGGCTGGTTGGTAATTATCACGCAAAGTTAATATATTATATTAGGGAGATATCTAAAATGTAGTAATAAAAGTTGATCATCTAACCCCAGCATTTTCTTTTATTGTACTTTTACTTTATTTAATTTCAGTAATTTACTTTTCAGCAATTTACTTTTAGTAATTTACTTTTATTTTTTTAAATTTTACTTTTTACTTTTTACTTTTCAGCAATTTACTTTTCAGTATTTATTTTTCAGTATTTTACTTTATGTCTTTTATTTTATTTAAATTTTTACTACCCGTAAATATGTGTCGTAACTAAGCCAGTTATATGGGGTTGTGATGAAATCCAATATCACCGGTTTATAAGGGGTTAATTATAGTTTGAGTAATATAAAGTTTATTTATTGATTCTTAATTTTAATACTTTTTATTAACTGGCCATTAATAAAATTGAACTGGTAAACTTAAAATGAACTAGATATAGGTTCATTAAGTTAAGACCTTAGACTCAATAGCCCACGATCTTCCTTGAGGATAGATAACCCTTTAATAGATTTCCTTACAGGATAGGAATATACCTGTCGGGCGGTGGTAGCCATAATTGGAACTTAATCTTAATGAATCCATGTAATTTGGTTGACATAGACATATGGTTCAATTGGGTTATACTGGATATTTGTAGTTGACCATCGGAAGAGGCTTTTACATAATTTAGTGTTCAAGGTTAATAAATTAATATATTACCCAACTATAAGATAATCATTTCATCTTTAATAGATATTGGAAGGATTCACAACCTAGATAGTTTTTAATATTGAATTTTCTTAAGCCTACTTTCGAACAATTTTATTTACTTATTTTTTTTAGAATAGTCACATTTTCAAATCAATCAAACAACTTGTTAGATACTAGTAATCATTTGACCTCATAAAAAATTAATAGCAAAGGTTTTAAGTCCTCGTGGGATCGATACTTTTTATTCTACTTGAACGATACGTGCGCTTGCGTTATACACGTGTGTTAACGCACCGGTCAAGTTTTTGACGCCATTGCCGGGGACTTATTTATCTTTTTCTATTAGTTTAGGGGTTAGATACGTTATTTGTATCTAATTTTTTTTTAATTATTGTTGTTGTTTTTGTGTTTCAAGTTCTCAGAAATTACATGAGACGAACCAGAAGCTTTGAACTCTGACCGCTTGACCCAAAAATTGAAAGAACCATAAGACAATTGAGAAGGGAAAGGCGAGAAGACCAATAAGCTTTGGTCAACATGGAACCTGAACCTTTGGAAGTTGCACCACCAATACCCATTCGAGACAGAACCATTCCAGTGGTCGACGACTTCATTTCCTGTATTGAACTTCCTCCTTTACCAGCAAATGCATGTGACATCAAAACATGCTTCCAGATGATTCAGCAGTCAGTACAGTTTGGGGGAAATGCAACTGAAGATCCTAATTCCCACATCAGCAACTTCCTGGAAATTTGCGGTACTTTCAATTACAGCCGACCAGCTGAAGAAGCAATGAGACTGCGGGTTTTTCCATATTCTCTGAAAGACAGAGCTAAAGCTTGGCTACATTCGTTACCAGCAGGTTCCATCACAACTTGGAACACTCTAGCCACCAAATTCCTTGCAAAGTACTTTCCACCAGCCAGAACTGCAAAGTTGAGGAATGACATCACATCCTTCATGCAGCAAGATTCAGAATCTCTTTGCGAAGCTTGGGAAAGATTCAAATATTTACTCCGGAAATGTCCTCATCATGAGATCGCAAAATGGCTACAAGTCCAAACCTTCTACAATGGACTTTCTGGAATAATGAGAACCATAATTGATGCTGCTGCTAGAGGAGCTTTGATGGCAAAAGGAGAAGATCAAGCCTGAGACTTAATTGAAGAAATGGCCAACAACAACTCCTTGTGGCCAACAGAAAGGAGCATGATTCAAAGAATTGCAGGAATTTATGAAGTTGGAGCCAACACAGCACTGAATTCCAAGCTGGATGTGATTTGTAAAAATCTGGAAACTCCTTAACATGAAAGTTAATGGTGGATCCACAATCACCATTTGGAGGAGCACCTGAGTCAGAATCTTTCAACCAACATAAAGAAACGGTGAATTATGTCAATAATTTCAACAGACAGGGGAACAATCCATATTCTAACACCTACAACCCAGGGTGGAGAAATCATCCCAATCTCGCATGGAGCAACAATTCAGGGCAAATGAACAACCCACCACCCAGATTCCATCAACAGAACAAAGGCCATGAGCAAGCAAATGAATCAGGAATAACAGAAGTGTTGATCCACTTGAAAAAGATAGAAGCAAAACACGACTCTCAAGCAGCAATATATGATGCTATGTTTCAATCCCAAGCAGCATTAATTCAAAGTCATCAGCTTCTATTAAAGCACTGGAGAATCAAATTGGACAATTGGCCAATGCTCAGAGTTACAGACCGCCGGGTAACCTTCCTAGCAACACTAAACCAAATCCAAGGAACATGAGGAAAGAGCAGTGTCATGCCATCATGTTAAAAAGTGGTACTGAAATCAATAAAGATGTTGGAGCCAAAACAACTGCTGAGGAAGTTCCAAAAGAAATAAAGCAACAGATGGAGGAAAAAGAAGCAAAGGAAAAAGAACAGATCACTCCACCTCACCTTTCCTCAACGTCTTCAGAAGAATAAACTGGACAAGCAATTTGTCGATTCTTGGAGGTGTTCAAGTTCAAAAAGCTGCATATAAACATTCCATTTGCAGAAGTGTTGGAACAAATGCCCAGCTATGCCAAATTTATGAAAGACATTCTTTCACGAAAGCGGAGATTGGGAGATTATGAGATAGTAGCATTATCAGAAGAATGCAACGCCATCATTCAGAGAAAACTTCCTCCAAAGTTGAAAGATCCTAGCAGTTTCACTGTTCCTTGCACCATAGGAGAACATGACTTCAGTAAGGCTCTGTGTGATCTAGGTGTTAGTGTTAACTTGATGCCTTTTTCTATTTTTAGGAAACTGCAGATTAGAGAAACAATGCCCACTTCAGTCTCACTACAACTTGCTGATAGAACGCTCGTATTTCCGAGAGGTGTAGTTGAAGATGTGCTAGTCAAGGTTGACAAATTCATTTTCCCAGCAGATTTCATTGTCCTTGATATGGAGGAAGACGCAGACGTGCCAATAATCATCGGGAGACCATTCTTGGCTACAGGTCGAACCATTATTGATGTATAAAAATGAGAACTAACCTTGAGGGTACAAGACCAAGAAGTAACATTCATTGTTTTCAAGGCCATGAATTTCCCAGATGATGAAAAGAAGGAGGAATGTTTCAGACTTGATGTGATACATAGTACCGATCAGAACTCTGATGAAAGACAAAGTTCTACTGACAAACTTAAAACATGTCAATTACCTGTGGAGCCTGAAGATAAAGCGCACTGCGTACTAAAGAAGCCTATTCTTGCACTACAAGCAACAGAAGAGAAAAAGTTCCACCAGCTCAACAAATTGGAGGAATTTCACATACAACCTTTTGAGGATGCCAAATTGTACAAGGAAAAGGCAAGGAAATGACATGATGAGAAGTTAGTGCGCATACAACTGGAACCAGGGCAGAAGGTACTGTTAAACAAATCAAGGGTGAAATTCTTCCCATGGAAGCCAAAATCACGGTGGTTAGGTCCATTTGTGATCACCAAGGTTTTACAAGACAGAGCCATTGAGATACATGATCCTGACTCCAACAAAACTTTCAAGGTTAAAAACAAGTGTGTCAAGCACTACTGGGGAGAATCATTTGAGCGACAAAAAGAAAGTGTCACACTTTCAGATCCAGCATAACGTTCGGGTAGTCACGTCTGGCTGACGACGTAAAACTTAGCGCTAGCAGGGAGGCAACCCATGTAATTTTTGTATATATTGTGATTTGGTGTGATTTAATTTGGTGTGTTTAGTTTTTGCAGATTAAGACATTTCAGGATGGAAGAAGCTCTAGTAAATCTTCACAAGCAATTTCCTTCTCTCCCTAAAAAATCTCTGATGAAAGTTTACAAAGCTCGCTTGGAACGGATGAGACTACTAACAATCCATGGTGTTCCTAATGAAATTCGATGGGTAATTGAAGCACGAATCCGATTGGCATGTGAGTCTTCTGACTCTTTTATTTCACATCTGTCTGGTTTTGGAAGAAGCACATATGCAAAGAAACGTAGAGCTAAGCAAATGGGTGTTTGTTATAAATGTGCACGCTGGAATCGCAATACTCGTTGTCATTCTTTAGGAATGGTGTCTGATAATCGCGAAGACAAAATTAAATTCATTAGGGATGGCTTGAGTAAGGAGTCTTTAGATGATATATCTTCGACTCTTGAGACGCATCCTAGTGGATATGTTCACAAAGCCTTTCGCAAATTACATACACAATTTCAAAAAGAAAGACAACAGTTAAGTCTTGGGAATCTGACTAAAAAAGACCCTGTTTGCCAATTTATAAGAAAATTGGATGGGAAGCTTGTCCCTGACGCATAGACGTCAATCAAGCTATAAATTCTTGTACATATTATATCTCTTTGTCTTTTCCTAATAATTGTGATTTGTTTTGTTGTTTTCTTTTATTTTCTCCGACAGAATCCAGACCTTTTTTACTATCACGATTCATTATATTGTTTAACTAATAATTGTCATTTGGCAGGTACTAGTGCTATTATTTTACTAACCATTTTCAGGTATTATAAATTTAACTCATCATTACACTTTTGAAGACATCCAGAGTAAAACATGGAAGCCACTTCAAGAAGACGAGTTGAAAACTTCTGTGTGTTTTGCGGTACTCGTGTTGGTACTAAGCCACAATACGTAGAAGCAGCACATGAATTGGGTAGAGTCTCAGCTGTAAGGAATATGCACTTAGTATATGGCGGAGGCAATCTTGGACTAATGGGGATCGTTTCAAAGGCCGTACAGGAAGGAGGTAGTAACTTTTTAGAAATCATCCCAAAACCCTTGGCAGAGGCAAATCTTATTGGATCATCAAACGAAGAGGAATTGATCGTGCCAGGTATGTCTGAACGACTGGTAGAAATGATTAACCGTGCTGATGCTTTTATTACTTTGCCAGATGGCTTGGGTACATTGGAGGAAATTTTTATAGTGTTATCTTGGGCGAACCTGAACATACACCAGAAACTGCTTGGACTGTACAACGTTGAAGGATTTTATGATTTTCTTTGTGTGTTTCTTGATGATGCTCAAAGAAATGGGTTCGTGTCAAAACATATGAAAGAACTCCTCTTTACTGCCAGAACTGCTCCGGATCTAATTGACCAAATCTTAGCCTATGAACCACAAGTTGACCATATCCTTTCAAAGATAAATTGGTTCGAGGACGATCGTGGTAAGAGGCGTCGGATTAATCTGGATCTTAACCTTTAATTTCCTGTAGAATTTCGACTAACCAGATATTATCTTCTAAACTATTCTTCTACTGTTTAAGACATTGGGGATAATGTCTCATTTAGGTTTGGGGGAGGGAATTAGTTGATCAGTACCTTGTTTTTAGTTTGTGTGTTATTTTTATTTTTAGTCCAAAATTTTTCGATAAATACAAAAAAAATGAAAATTTTTCAAAAATTACAAAAATATTTTGCGTTTTTGTGTTTTTATTTTGACTAAAAAAAGGTGAAATTGGTAAGAGATAGCTGAGTAAGGAGTTTCCACTCCTGAGACGTATCTCAAACCTATTTCGAAACAAGTTAATTTTGTTTATTTTATTTTAAATTATTTAATTTGTAAATTCTCCATAAAACAGACTGAAATAGATCTTCATATGCTCAGTTGACAGGTATTATCAACATACATGGAAACATACGGACATGAACTGTAATTGAAAAGTTTGTAATATTCAGTGCTCTAGTTAAATTGGAGGAAGCATCTTAAAAAGCAATGGAGTAAAAAAAAAATCTGAGATGCGAGTTATTAAGTTTGTAAGGGTGTTTTAACACCTAGTGCCCTAAAGCCAACTGGTTTGGGAGAGTCACTGGCCCAAAGCTCGCTACACGGATCAAAGATGCTGCAAAAATATATATCTGAAGTCTGAGTAATTAAGTCCGTAGGGGTGTCTTAACACCTGGTGTCCTAAAGCCAACTGGTTTGGGAGTCACCGACCCAACACTCGATACATACACGGAAGATATTGTATATAAATAAAAAAATATTTTAAAAAAAATCAGAAAAAAATCAGAAAAATTATTCCATTGCCATAAAAAAGGTGTGAAATCTGATAAAACTTTAGGACAAAAATATTATTCTCTTATCAACTGCACTTATGACTGTTGTGGGTAAAAATGAGTTGTTTAATATTATGTTGGCTGTGTATATGGAGAATGGTAAATATAATCGGAGAATTTACTAATTCTATAATTTAGAAAGAAACAAAACAACTAGTCACTTGGAGTAGAAGTTTCACCTGATTAGTCACTGACTTTCTTTATTCTCTTTTCTCTTGTCTTTTTGCTTTTGTGTGCATTAGTTTTACTACCTTTTACTTTTGTAAAATGTTTGTGGGTATCATTGCTGTAAACCCTAACGAGACTACAACTCGTCCACTAGGGACACCTAGGGTTTAAAGGCTTGTTGCATACGCTAAATGCAACCGTGATCCCTACGAAAGTGGCTTAATTTAATTTTTTTTTTGTTGTTTTGGTCGAGGACTAGCAAAATGTTAGGTTGGGGGTGTGATAAGCGGAAATATATCAATATTTACCGCCCCTTTAACTTAATATTTTGTTTAGCTTCTCGGGTTTGATGAACGTTTTGATGTGTTTTAGTTTATTTTGCAGATAAAATAATATCGGGTCTCAATGAAATCATTTAGGACGAAATATGAGTCAAATAAGGGCAATTATTGGACTTGATATTTTAATTTTGGAGATTGGAAACTTGAAAGGGCGTTTTTGATAAAGTGCAGTTTTGGAAATTCCAATTTGTGCACATCTGTCGTATTTGGGCATAACTTTTTACTCCGATATCAGATTGAGCTGATTCAAGTGCCAGATTAAAGAAGACTCAAATATCTACAACTTGGAAAGACAAAATATTTTCGAATTCTGAAGATTTCATGACCGAAATTGATGAAGAATCCAGAAGTGTGTGTGTGTAATTATTAAAGTCATTTTCAAAGCAAAAAAATAAATTAATAAATAAATAATAAAATTATCAAATCATCACCAAACATGATAAGCAATTAGTGGAGCAATTAATAATGGATTTGGTGGAGTAATTAGTGGAGAAATTAATAATGGATTTGGTGGAGAATTTGATGGAGGCAAAATTTTGCCTATAAATACCAAGCCATTTCATTTGTAAAATTCATACTTTCTTCTTTGAAATTCCTAAAGAATAAATAAGAAGATTGTATCTTGTTTGTTTATTTACAGCTTTCAGTAATTAATTTCCGCTTTCGCACTTTCTTTTCTTTACTTTTCAGTTTTTACTTTCCGCAATTTACTTTTACGCACAAACATTTTCTTTCTTTACTTTTGCAGTTTTTATTTTTCAAGCAATGAGGAGATAACTCCCCCTTGCTGGGGTAAAAGGTAAAGCTTTTATTATTGCTATCTAGATTAATCTCCCTTAAATATAAAATATAAACTATTTAAAACCTGACTTAATGATGATACCGCTATATTGGCCGGTTGGTAATTAATTATAAATTGGTTTTAACCTGACTAAGTATGGATACCACCGCCTGTTGGTCGGTTGGTAATTAATTATTAATTTGACTTAATCAGGATACCGCCTATATGGCTGGTTGGTAATTATCACGCAAAGTTAATAAATTATATTTAGGGAGATATCTAAAATGTAGTAATAAAAGTTGATCATCTAACCCCAGCATTTTCTTTTATTGTACTTTTACTTTATTTAATTCAGTAATTTACTTTTCAGCATTTACTTTCAGTAATTTACTTTTATTTTTTTTTTAAAATTTTACTTTTTACTTTTTACTTTTTTTACTTTTCAGCAATTTACTTTTCAGTATTTAATTTTCAGTATTTTACTTTATGTCTTTTATTTTATTTAAATTTTTACTACCCGTAAATATGTGTCGTAACTAAGCCAGTTATCTGGGGTTTGATGAAATCAATATCACCGCACCGGTTTATAAGGGGTTAAATTATAGTTTCGGTAATATAAAGGTTTATTTATTGAGTCTTAATCTTAATGCTTTTTATTAACTGGCCATTAATAAAATTGAACTGGTAAACTAAAATGAACTAGACATAGGGATTTTAAGTTTAAGACCTTAGACTCAATAGCCCACGATCTTCCTTGAGGATAGATAACCCTTTAATAGATTTATTTACATGATAGGAATATACCTGTCGGGCGGGGGTAGCCATAATTGGAACTTAATCTTAATGAATGCAGGTAATTTTTGTTGACATAGACATATGGTTCAATTGGGTTATACTGGATATTTGTAGTTGACCATCGGAAGGGCTTTTACATAATTTAGTATTCCAGGTTAATAAATTAATATATTACCCAACTTTAAGATAACCATTTCATCTTTAATAGATATTGATGGATTCACAACCCTAGATAGTTTTTAATATTGAATTTTTCTTAAGCCTACTTTCGAACAATTTTATTTACTTATTTTTTTTTTAGAATCGTCACATTTTCAAATCAATCAAAAAACCTGTTAGATATTAGTAATCATTTGACCTCATAAAAAATTAATAGCAAAGGTTTTAAGTCTTCGTGGGATCGATACTTTTTATACTACTTGAACGATACGTGCGCTTGCGTTATACGCGTGTGTTAACGCACCGGTCAGCGGTCATCATCTCCATATGACCGGAGTGACACTTCCGTCTTGACATCACACCCAACACACTACGATTCTCAATATACCCAGCATTGGCGTACACAGAACCTGTTAAAGTCCTGGACGACCGCAACCAAAGTATATTGATTGTCGCAAGTATTAGCGGTGCAAGTCTCAGGTTAAGACCAAATACACCTACCCTGATTTCGGACTTCCATAGACACATAGTCATACTACCAATGGAATTCCGAGGGGTCTATCCAGAACGAAGCTGTTTCCCGTGCCATCGGTAAAACACAACCTCCTATTACACTTACATGAGTATCTTATACCCAAATATATGAGAACTATGTCGTTGTGCCCTCACAACGCGCACAAGTGTAATACTAGTCTTTTACGCATTCATCGATGTCCAATCTCGATAATGCTCTGACTAGGGATGTTTAATGATTTATCCTTCGTGGACTGATACTGTCTCATATCATTCTCAATCCAGGAACAAATCACAGGGACCTCCTATCATTTATACATCTAGATCATTTATACATCTAGGTGATCTAATCACAAATGATAAGAGAGCAATCTCCTTTGTCACATAGTTAATTTGTACAAAAACACCATGATCTGTACAAATAGTGACGCTATGGGTCATAATTGTCCAACACTCAGGACGTACACATAAAATATGGATGTAATAATGTGTAGTTAACAAATGCCTTTATTAATAAATAATAAACTATATTACAAATATTATGCCTTAAACCATTACATCCATAACTGGTTTTATGGCATATACTCTAACAAACTCCCAACTCCACTAAAGCCAGTTGTTATGATACCCAATGCCCATCTTCTTAAGATGACGCTCAATTTGTTCTTGGCTAATTGGCTTTGTGAGTGGATCAGCCACATTGTCAGCTGAAGGTGTTTTCTGAATGGCTTTCTGCCCATCTCCAACATATTTTTTAGTATGTGATACTTTCTTTGAATGTGTTTGGATTTCTGGTGTGACATTGGTTCCTTAGCCTGTATTACAGCCCCATTGTTGTCGCAGTGCAAAGGGAACGCTCCTTCAATGGTTAGAACCACACCTATCTTTCACTTTCAGTTCTGGTGATCCGTAAATCAATATCATATCTTTAGTTCTTCTTAAGTACTTGAGGATTGCATTGACTGCTATCCAATGATTTTCTCCTAGATCGGTCTGGAATCTGCTTGTTATACTAACAGCACATGCAATATCCGGTCTTGTACATAGCATGGCATACATGAGACTACCTATGGCAGAAGCATATGGTACTTGACTCATGTGTGCTCTTTATTGAGGTGTCTTAGGACTCATCGATCTAGATAGATAAATTTCATGCCTACAAGGCAACAAACCTCTCTTAGAGTCCAACATATTGAATCTCTTGAGCACCTTTTCTATGTATAGACTTTGGGATAAATCAATCATTCTTCTTGATCTATCTCTATAGATTTTTATGCCAAGAATGTAGGTTGTTTCTCCCAAGTCTTTCATTGAGAATGTTTTTGGATAACCATAATTTGACTGAAGTCATCATAGCGACATCATTTCCCAATAGTAATATGTCATCCACATATAATATTAAGAACGTTATGGCACTCCCACTGACCTTTTTGTAAACACAGAGCTCATCCACATTTTTGATGAAACCAAACGTTTTGATCGCATCATCAAATCGTAGATTCCAACTCCTAGATGCTTGTTTTAGACCATATATAGATCTTTGCAACTTACATACTTTATGACTATTATATTTAGATGTAAAACCTTCTGGCTGTTTCATATAAATTTATTCCTCGAGAAATCCATTTAGAAAAGTTGTTTTTACATCCATTTTCCAAGTCTCATAGTCATAGTAAGCTGCTATAGCTAAAAGAATTCTAATGGATTTTAGCATAGCTACTGGCGAGAAGGTCTCCTCATAAATCAACTCCTTGTTTCTGAGTATATCCTTTTGCCACTAGTCTAGCTTCATAAGTCTCTACTTTTCCATCTTTTCCAATCTTTCTCTTGAAGACCCATTTACACCCAATAGGAACAATTCCTTCAGGAGGATCAACAAGTGTCCATACTTGATTGGAATACATGAATTCCATTTCAGAATTCATAGCTTCAAGCCATCTAGAAGAGTCAATGGCTGACATTGCTTCTTCATAGTTTCTTGGGTCATCAATATGAATCGTTTCACCAATCATAAAAGATTCAAAATCTTGTTGATTGACTAGGGTATATCTCAATGGCATGCGAGATTCTCTAATTTATCTACGAAGTGGTTGTGTTTCTTGAGGTGCTTCTTGTTCTACTTGTTCTGGTTCATTCTGAGGTGAGTCAATTCGTTTTCCAGAATCCTCTTCTTGAGAGACTTCCTCATCTAGGTCCATTTCTTTTCCAGTACTTCCATCTTGAACCAAACGGTCCTTAAGGAAGGTAGCATACTTACTAACCACTATCTTGTGATCAGAGGGAATGTAGAAGTAGTATCCCTTTCGAATCCTTGAGATATCCTATAAATTGAGCTTTTTCAGATCTTGAGTCTAGCTTTTCTGAAAAGACTTTCCTTACATAAGCTGGACTACCCCAAATATTCAAATATCCTAAATTAGGACGTTTCCCATACCATATCTCATATGGGGTTTTGGGAGCTGATTTGGTCGGAACTCTATTTAGAACATGCAAGGCTGTTTTGAGAGCATATCCCTAAAAAGATGTCAGTATATCAACAAAACTCATCATAGAACGTATCATATCCAATAGGGTACGATTTCTCATTTCAGAGACACTGTTATGCTGAGGTGTGTAAGGAGGTGTTACATGTGACACTATTTCATGTTCCTTGAGATAATCTTGAAACTCGGTACTTAAGTATTCTCCTACATGATCAGATCGTAGATTTTTAATACTTTTTCCTAATTGGTTTTCTACTTCATTCTTATACTCTTTGAACTTTTCAAAAGTTTCTGACTTATGTTTCATTATATACAAATACCCAAATCTTGAACAATCGTCAGTGAAAGTAACGAAATATTGAAAACCACTTTTGGCCACTATACTAAGTGGGTCGCATACATCAGTATGTATGAGTTCCAAGGTTTCTTTGGCTCTTTCGTTTTGTCCTACAAAAAGTGATTTGGTCATTTTTCCTTTGAGACATGATTCGCAAGTTGGATAAGGTTATAAACCTAATGAAGGAAGTAAGCCTTCCTTCTCCAATTGTGAAATTCTTTTCTCTCCAATATGACCTAATCTTAAATGCCAAAGGAATCTTGAATTAGGATTATCTCTTGGTCTTTTTGTTGTTATTGTATTTAATTCTTTGTTGTGGTTCTCATTCATTTGCAAGACATACAATCCATTTACTTTTAGTGCAACACCAAAAAATTTATTCAGATAATAAATATTGCATTTCTCATTGATAAAATGAAATTCATAATTATATTTTGTCAATACTGGAATAGAAACAATGTTCCTTATTGCACTAGGAAAATGTAAAACTTTATCTAATAAAATTAAATGTCTTGATGGCATAGGAAGTTGACACGCCCCTGCACTGGTTGCAGAGACAAGTTCTACATTCCCAACTTTCAGGACCACTTCTCATTCCTTAAGTAACCTCTTACTCTTTAGAATCTGCGGAGACATACAAATATTAGAGGTCGCAGCAGAATCTAAAATCCATGAATGAGATATGGAACTTATTCCAAGATCCATTTCAATAACAAAGAACGAGGACGTACCTTCATTTTGTTTCCAAGCTCGCAAGGTACTGAGGACAATTCCTCTTCCAATGTCATTTATTATTGCAATAGAAGCACTCATCTTGGGCCTTCTTTTCCTTCTTTTTCTTCGATATGCCTCCAGTGGGCTTAGATTTCTTAGAGACTTGTTTCTTACCCTTTCCCTTTTTTCTTGCCCTAGTGAGGACCAGAGATAGCAAGAACATCACATTTATCATTTCCCTCAACTTCAAGATGTTTTCAACCTTTTCATAGGTCTTTAATGAGCCATGAAGCTCACTAAGTGACTTAGTTGATCTAATCAACTTATTCATATTGAAGTTGGAAATGAAGCCCTTGAAGGGGGAGTCAAAGACTGTAGGATCAAATCCACCTTAACCTTGAACATTAGTCCTAGATCAAATATATTTGTTTGATCAATCAAATTGATCATTTGGAGCACATGATCAAAGACTGGAGTCTCATCTTTCATCTTTATCCTGAATAACTTGCTAGTTACATCATATCTAGCAGTTTCACTACTTTCACCATACAACTCTTGTAGGTGTTCCATGATTTCCACCGAAGATTTCACCCTCTCATATTGCTCTTGTAGAGTTGGGCTTATAGAGGCTTTGATGTAGCTTCTTACCTTAAGCTCATCATCTTTCCAGTTATAGAAATCAGTGACCTCTTCATCAGAGGTATCGTCATTAATAGGATTAGGATCTTTCATATCGAGAACATAATAGAGACGTTCGTAATCCAAGACGATCTTGAGCTTACGGTGCCAATCCAGGAAATTGGGGCCAGTGAGTTTATCTTTGTCAAGTATTGATGCTAGTGGATTCATTTTGTATCACGTACTCTTGATGAAAATACAAGTTTGTTAATGATTTTGTAATAAGTATTTAACAAAATTTAAGGTCTTTTAAATAATGTTGCTCCCACTAATTTTACTCGAATTCCACACTCCCATATGCGGAAAACGGAAATATTATTGGATATATTTCTAGTGGGACGTCGAGTTCTCATTGTTAATGTCATACCTCACCTAATGGGTTTTGGCACTTCATTTGCAATGAGTCAAAACTCCTTTTGTTTGTATCTCTATACAAGACTCGACATTTCCACCTCTAGCGGACAATGTCTCACATAATGGGTTTTGACATCTTCATTAGTTAAGTTAGGCCCAACACCTTTCATCACGTAACACATGTGATTGGCCCTCACCTAATGGGTTTTGGGTTTGCAATCATTAGACTACATATACAAACAGGTCAAATAGTACTTAAACATATAAGTGTCTCTCACCTAATGGGTCTTGGGATTACCAAAATATATTCAGTGGACTATTTTATTGTGTTGGAAGGTTAATGCTTAATATTAAATCTTGGGGATTATTTAATTATTCATATCTTATATGATTTAGGTCTTTTCTTTTAGTGCGTCTTGATGTCTTTGTATCTTATACTTTCATCGTGCACAAGCACATTAAGCACATAACTTTTGTGTTTGGCTATAGACGATGGGGATCCTAATCTTTTATTAACGCTTTAATAAGACTGTTCCATTTGGTTTAAGACAATCTTTCACAATTCGATAACTAGAGAAAAACTCTCAGAAGATGAGGGGGTCCGGCATGACCACTTAAGTCCATACCTTCTTAGGCTCTTATCGCCTTGATGACAGAGTTCTCTTTAGTACCTCTTTGTTCGAGAAGGTCTTAGACTTTCTTGGCTTGAATAATCCTATTACTAATCTTGAAACTTTTAAAAGATTATAATTTGATTATCAATTAATGTTTTAATCATATTAAATAATTAAGAGATATAATCAAAGTTGTATTAGGATTCTTGTTGTGATTTAATTTTAATCCAATTAAAATTTTATATGTTTTAACTAGGGGTGGGCGCGGTTCGGTTTTTGCTAAAAATCGAACCAAACCATATTTTACGGTTCGGATTTTTTACCTCAAACCAAACCATTAAATAACGGTTTGGTTCGGATTGAAAATTTTTTAAACCAGTGGTTTACGGATTGGTTCGGTTCAGTTTACAGATTATTATATCTAAAACAAATTTTCTGCAATTAAGTGAAAACCAAAAAAACAAAAAAATGAGGCACAATTAATTCTTGTATTTTTTAAAAATTACCTCGAATAATAATGCTACCATCATTCTAATTAAGAGACAAATCCAACATCTTACTTTCAAGAATAATGATGCTACCATAAAACAAAAAAATTAAGAATAAAAGTATTAACAAATAAATTGAAGAATAAAAGTATTAACAAATAAATATATTAACAAAAAATTAAGAATAAAAGTATTAACATACTAATAAAAAGAAAACATAGAATAAAATTAAAAGAAAAATACAATTTTTTTATAAATTTTTTTTTTTTTTATTATAACGGTTCGGTTCGGTTTAACAGGCGCGGTTCGGATTAGCTCCTGAACCGAACCGTAAACCATTTGGGGTGGGCCAATCCGAACCGCAAACCGAACCGTTAGAAAAAAATCATAAATTCAGTCTGGTTTGCGGTTTGGATTGGTTCGGTCGGTTTTTTTGCCAACCCCTAGGTTTAACTTCCTAAGAAGTTATTTAGTTCAAAACTAACAACAACTCAATTTCTATTATAATTCTTTCCAAAAATAATTTTAATGAAAATAGAATTCTAATCATAATCAAATTTTAATTCTGGAAATTTTGTAAAATATTTGTCATTTCAGAAATTACAATTTCACCTCTGATCATTTTGGGTATTTGCAATAAATTCCTAAAACTTTCAGAATTTTACAAATTGGTCATGCAGAGTTTGTCATCTAGAATTTTCAGGTTCTGTCCAACAGATTGTTTCCGTAGCAGAAGACCTTTCCGAATTCTGATTGAGTTGAAATTTTACGAAGTCGTTAGTCCATATGTCTAGTGTCTCCACAAAAAATTTCAGCCAACAATAACGATTTTATCAACATACAATAATAGCCTAACCGAACAGCTCTCATTAGAATCTCATATACATGCTTTAATTTGTTTTCATCAAAACGACATAACCTCAAAGCTCTGATACCACTGTAAGGTTTTGGGGATAGCGCGGAAGCATCAATGTGACTGGAATTTAAAATTTTCTTCTAAAACCACTTTAAAGATCGTGTTTATGTCGTTGTTGATGTAAACAATATACTATACATGCATGCAATAAATATTTTATTTATCAACATAAAAAATATTTACTAATAATAAATATACCTTGATATACTTATTATCTTTCTCGAGCCTTTGAATATCCTCCTTGATTTTTCCTTTGTAGTAGTGCACCAAGCGTTACACTTCTAGTTGACACACTAGCACTCTTTTACGAACAAATTGTTCCCACTCTTGAGAACAAAAGAAACGTTTTTCTTTTCTAGGATGTTTGAAGTCTTTAGAAATAAATTGAAACTATTCCAATAGCACTACAAGAAAAAAGGCCTTTACTGACACTAAGGTTAGTGACACTAGGCTAAAAGTGTCAGAAACGACGTGTAAATGGGCCTATTTCCGTGTTTTTCACTTAAATATCAATAATTACTGACACTATGGTATCAGCGATTTTAGTGTCAGTAATTACTATTACAATAGTATCAGTAAGAAATAAAAAAAAAAAAAAAAAAACGCGTAGTCGTCTGGAGTCGAACCAACACCTCGCGGAAGTGATGTTTTTCGCATATATTACTGACACTAGAGTATCAGTAAATTTAGTGTCAGTAATTAATGATACCTTAGTATCAGTAAAAAAATAAAAAAAAAAATTATTTCCTTAAGTCTGCTGGGACTCGAAATTGTAACCATTGATATAATTTTTTTTTTTATTGTAAGGCTTTACCACTGGGCCAAATCGTGACTTTTGTTCCTTAAACCGCGGTTTATAAAAATATATATGTATTTGTCGGGTCAAAACCTGAACCGTAGTTACCAAATCAATCTTAGTAATTTAGGGTTCCTCTCATTCCCACCTTTTTTTTTCATCGCGCAGCCTTTGTTTCCCCCTTCTTTACTCTCAAATATGAATCTCTCATTTGTAATTTCTAAAATCTAAACAAAATCCAGTACATCCTATCAATTATCAACCTTCAATGGCTTCATTTATTAAAAGAATAGATTTCAAAATAAACCAATACGAGTCAAACTCAACCGTTCAAAAATGACTCCATTCATTTATATCCTTATTTACTAAATTTTTGGGTAAAAAATTACACTTAAAAGGAAATCCATTAAAAAAAAAAAGGGGAAAAAACACGTGATTTGCACGTTGCATTAAGCAGCAATAAAGAAAACCCTAGAAGAGGAGTATAAATTATAAATCTGCCAGCAACTTGGCCTCTGGGGTTTGGTTTCAACCGACAGTTGGTAGATCCACTGTAAGCTAAAATTTGAAACAAACCCTAGAATCAATTTCATATTTCTGTATTTCCATTAACCTTTTTCTCTCATACTCTCTGATTTTCCAGGCAACCAATTAACCGAAAATGGTGACCAGCAAGAAAACAGTAAAGACTTTTATTCACTTTCTCCTTCATTTACCCACTTCAGCTAAAGCGTTCAAATTCAAATTTGTTGTTAATCTTTTTCATAGGTTCTATTTTTTTATTTTATTTTTTCATTATTGTAGAAGAAGACTCATGAGAGTATCAACAACAGGCTAGCGCTTGTGATGAAGAGCGGCAAATACACGCTTGGTTATAAAACTGTTCTTCGATCTATCAGGAGCTCAAAGGGTGAGTTTGTTTGTTTTTTTATCTCTACTTTTTTGTGTTCTTAGATTGAAATTTGTGTGTTTTGTTATCAAGTTTCGATTTTTGATTTAGGTTTTTTTTTTTTTTGATTTCATTGACAGGGAAGTTAATTATTTTGTCTAATAATTGCCCACCTTTGAGAAAATCCGAGATTGAATACTACGCTATGCTTGCTAAAGTTGGTGTCCATCACTATAATGGAAGTATGTGCTTTTGTGCTTACTTTTGTTTTTGTTGATCTTGATATTGTCTTTTGTTTTCCTGACGACTTGAATTTATTTGTTGCTTGAATTGGATGTGTAGTTTAAATTGTCATTGCATTTATTTGGAAAAATTGATATTCAAATATTGATATAGTAATAGCTCAAGATTGTTATAGATTTTAGTGAAATTTATGCAATTTTTTTGGGCCACTGTTATGCCGATAACATTTTGTTTGTTTTTGGTATTATGAAATGAGGATGGACATGTATATGAAAATTTAGAAACTATTATCCATTTGGGGATTTAAAATGAATTGTTTTACCATTTGCGCTCACCACAGATTGTATTTTCTTTGTTAGTTCTGTGGAGGGTGATACATTCATTGTTGGATGTATATGGAATTCTATATAGGCTTTGCAAGTTTCACAGTTTGTAAATGTCTAGAATTGGCATCACTCATCGGCAAGCTTAAAGATGTAATGGTATCTTCACCCATGCTAATGAATAATCTGCTTGCTGTGGCTTTTTTTACTAGTATTTTATCTCCTCTGCACTTTGGTCGAAAGCTTGTCTCTGTGGATCTTAGATCTCCCACTTGACAGAATTACTTAGGCAATTACAGAGGTGATTATTACTTCCTATTTTTTCACTTTAATTCATGACATATTGGGAAATCTTCTATTCTTGCAGAATACAAATGACAAGGACAACATAGCTATTGTTCGTTGAGTTAATGAAGTAGTATGGTATTTCTCTTTTCTGTAAATTAATACATTCTTGTTTCTACTTTTAGCTTAGAATTTTTTCCCCAGATTTTTTACTTCAGTGAAAGCAATATGAATCATATCTTTTATTTCAGTTTTATGCCCTGATGGGTTTAATTTGGTGGGTTAATTTGTTTTATTTGTGAGTTTTGCTAGTGGGTAAGATTGCTTTGAGACTTGAAAGTTAAAACAATCATGATGTAAAATATTCTATTAACAGTGTCTCGATGTTCTCTATGTCAGACATGAACTTGGAGATAGTTTTTTACCTGATGAAGTTTTGCCATGTTCTGATTGATACTTGTTGAAACCTTTGGGGGATATGGCACCTGTCATCTGATGTGCTTTGAGGTGCAGCATGAATGCTATGGAAGCAGTATTTGATATATTGAGATCTAACATGTTTATCTCATCTATTTTTATGGCATTACCTGGAATGTTACATTCTAGTACATTTTGAGCTTTGAACTTTTAGTTTCCAAGAATTCCATAATGAACAACTATCTTGTCATCTTGATTTGCTTCTTGCATTTGGAAACAGTATTAGATCATGTCATCTGATAAACTTCATCTGGTTCATGAGATCCTTTTATTTCAGTTTTATGTCCGTCTATATATATATATGTGTGTGTGGTGTGTGTGTGTGTGTGTGTGTTATTGATTTGTTTGTTTTGGTGATTATGTAGCGGTATGAAAGATACAACTTGTTATTATGGATGCCATTTGGTTTTTATATGCATGCTCTTAGGTTGTTGGTATGGTTATTGTCAATAAGTGCTTTATGTGACAAAATTAGATTAGGGTTATATTTTGTATTTTATTTGGATGTATTTAATGTTTTTATTTATGAAGATATCGATTTTTTTGGAAGTCCATCTAATTCTTAACATTTGGTTTATAATTTCAGATTTTGTGCCAGATATCATATTGTGGGGGATTGTTGCAGGCTTCTCAACAAGTATCATGATTTTGGTGGGCCTCAACCCTTGGACTCATCCCCAAAGTTGAATTCATTTCTGAAACGGACTGTACTGTCGCTGCTCTGATTGGCTTTTCTTTGCGATTTCTTTTTCTTCTTCAAAACCTGTGAATACAAAGCAAAATAAACACAAAAAAGAATGCAAAATATGTTACGTGTATGCATGCATGCATGAATGAATTTCTTATTCCCCTGGGTTAGGTCTTCCGCCAGTTCTCCAGGTGATTTCTCATTCTTATCTCTGGTCTCATGGCTCAATTTCTGTTATTCTTCTTATTCACGGGGTGGGTAGACTGGTCGCTCCCAGTCTGATTTAGTTTCTGCTCTCCGATGTTTGCACTTGGTCAAGATGAACCACATGGTGGGGCCTTCCATATCATCACACTATATCACATGCTACGAAATAGTCCCAATATTTATACATATTATCGTCCTCAAGGAATGCCCTGTAATGAAACCAGAGAACATTCAAAACACTCAATGCAACTCAAATATGAGTTTTTGAATAAATGATCTATGCCAGACTCAAAGTGTGTGTGTGCAAAGGTTTTTTCGCAGTTTAATCCTTAGGTAAGCTAACTCGAAGATTTCGTTTCAAAAATTGGGATCGATGGGTCAAACCAACCTAGATGTCTCAGTTATGCTCTGCAATTGCTTTTTCGCGCTCAATGTGGTATGGCTTTCTTTTTCTTTTCTTTTGTCCCTCTTTTTCTACTTTTTTTCTATTTTTTTTCTTTTTCTTTTTTTTTTTTTTTTTTCCAACACACCTACCCTTTAAGGTAGCATTTCTCCTCATGGTGGTCCTAATACTCGCCCATGGGTAGCTTCACGCTTATCGGTTATAGGCGGTTTATTTCTTTTCTTTAGAGACTTTTTATTTTATTTTCAACCATACCACACATCATAACACAAGCAAGTCAGGATAGACATCTAAGTAAACGGTCATTCACCGACCTACAATCTTTTTCAACTAGTCATCTTCCCAACTACTAAGGTTTTCACCGCTAAGACCTACAATTAAGTGCTTACGAATATAAAATAGATCAATTACTCAAAGCATCAGATAAAAGTACATCAAGAGTTTATCGTTTCTAAGATTTCACCCTAAAACAAACAATTTCATCATCGGACTTATGCCTAACTATTAAGGACTAAAAAAAAAAACAAACAAATTTTATTTTTTTTTTCCTTTTTCTCACTTTTTTTTTCACTATTTTTTTTCTTTTTTTTTTGAAGGACCCCCAATGGTCTTTCTATCATTGCCGTGAGGTTTTCTGTTTCTCGATTTCCTTTTCCTCGCTATCCATGTTTGCTAAACTCCTATTGACAAACCTTCTTTTACCCCCAACCCAACGGATATCTATGATGGCTTTTAAGACACAAGGGTTAGCATGATGCATGTATGCATGAGGTATATGCGATATATGAGATATAATATGCATGTGGTTATCAAAAGCATAAAGGTTATCACATCATGCCTCAAACGACTCTCATGCAATAATATTTTAAAATAAATAAAATAAAACGAAAGAAGATAAGTAAAAAGGTGCCCTCAGGTCTAACCTCTTTTTTCGTCTCACGAAAGGGCGTTACACTTCCGTTGGAAGGGTGAATGATCTTCAACCTTTCTAATTTACTAACTCAACGTTTTTCCTCGCTGTTTTACTGCTTGGGCTGCTATTTTTACTCCGTTTCACTGCTGTTTTACTGCTGTTTTTCAGGCCACTATTTTGGTTACTTTAGGGGACTGTTTGGGCGTTTTTAAGGGCTAAAGGGCTGCTGTTTTTGATGATTTTCTAGGGGGTTTTGTGTAGTTTTTTTTAGTGCAGTTTTAGGGTGATTTCTGGACTGTTTTGGGGGTCTAAGTTGCGGCAAAACTGGATAGAATGGGGCTGTGTAAGATGCGGCAATTTAAGGCTTATTGAGTGGCAGTTTTGGCGTATTGAGTGGTAGTCTTAGGGTTATTGAGTTCGGCAGTTTTATTGAGTTGAGGCTTGCGCTGAATGGGGCTTTGATGCGCTGAATGTTGGGCTTCACCTGAGACGTTAGGCGTGATGGGCTGATGATTTAGGCGTGATGGCTGATGATGTGTGAAGGCATAATGTTGGCAGATGGTGTATTGAAGCGGTCATTGGCGTGAAGGTCAGCGAATGGCTGGCTTGCGCTGAATGAGGACGTGTGGTGCTTTGCTTGTGTGCAGGTCGTGAAGCTGTGAAGGTTATGTGCGTTTTATGAAGGTTAATGCATGAAGGCTATGTGTATGAAGGTGGCTAAGGGCGTGGATTGTGGCGTTTAGGTCTTGGTTTGCAGCTTTAGGGTCGGTGAGCAGGGTGTTGCTGATTGCTACGTGGGTGATGGGCAGGTTAGTGAGTGTGTGTTGTTTGAGGGCTCGGCAGAGGGTTGTTGCGTGGGTGAAGGGGGGCAATTGCTACGTGGGTTTAAGGTTCTTGTGTTCTTTAGTGAATAGGCGTGAAGGAGGCTAGGTTGTTTCTTGTGTCAATATTGTGTATATGAGCCAGCCAGGGTTTCTTACTGCCGAGAGGGAGAGAAGGATCCAGGCGTGAGCTGAGCTAGGTTTTTTTGGGGTTCTTTGTTGCCGAGTTAGTCAGGGAGAAGGAGAGAGGCGAGAGACTGTTGTGTGAGTGGAGAGTGGTGTGCGCTGGAGGCGTGATTAGGGTTCTTTCATTGTTTACCGAGAGAGAGGAAGAAGAGGATTATGGTTTGTTGTTTTAGGTTTTATTCTCTTTTGTTCTGGTTTGTGGTCACTGCCGAGAGAGAGGAGATGGAGAGATGTTTTGTTATGTTTTTTTTTGGTTTTTGTGCCGTGTGAGAGAGATAGGCGAGAGGTAGAAGATGAAGCTCTTAGGGTTTTCTATTGTGCTTAGGGTAAGAGGGAGCTGTGCGCCGAGGAAGGCATTAGGGTTTCTGTCTTTTTTGTTTGTTCTTGGTCGTGAGTTTCATGGGCTGAAGCCAAAATCTAGGTTTAGTTTAGGGGTCCTTATATAGTGGTGAGCTAGGGTTAGGGTTTTGGATGGGTACATATGGGCTTTTGGTGGGGAATTTTATTTAAATTGGTGAGTGAATTATTTAATTTGATTTTAATTTGGATTGGTTTGTGATTTTTTAGGTTAGGTTATTTAATTTCAATTTAGTTATTTTAATTGGTTTAATTTAATTTCAATTTAATTAGTTATTTAATTTGATTATTTAAATTAGGAATGTGATTTAATTAGATTTTAATTTAATTTAATTTAATTTTAATTAGTTTTAATTTAATTTAATTAAAGTTTAATTTAATTTGTGACATGTATTTTAAATGTTTTAATTATTTAATTTGTGAGATGTGTTTTAAAATAAGGTCCAACAAGCGAACCCGAAGCGAAACAAGCGAGTTAAATCCGACCAAATGCTAATTTCCAACTTTGCCCTTCCGACGTCCGTTTCCCGCGGCTTTCATAATCAAAGAGGTAGTGTCTCCATACGAGACTCATCATCGGGACTTATATGCAAAAATGCAGTGCCTACACACATAATAAGTTGTATCATAAGTATAAAACATCAACCATATATTGCATATGCTTTTCCAATTATTACAAGAAAACTAACGATTTCTTTCGCCGTAGATCAACATCAAAACACTCATAGATCACCTACACCGTGCACCGCACCCGACCTACCGTAGCACTGTGAGTGGAGTAATTATTCTAAATTTATTATGATTTTGTATCCCTAGTCATAGTATTATCGAGACTGGACATTGATAATACGGAATAGGCTAGTATTGCACTTGTGCGCGTTATGGAAGCTTAACAGAATAGTTCTCATATATTTAAGTATAAGATACTTATGCAAGTGTGATAGGAGGTTCTGTTTGCCTTTGGATTGGGAACAGCTTCGCTCTGGATAGACCCCTCAGAATCCCATTGGTAGTATGACTATGTGTCTATGGGAATCCGAATTAGGGTAGGTGTATTTGGTCTTAACCTGAGACTTGCATCGCTAATACTTGCGACAATCAGTACACTTTGGTTTTGGTCGTTCGGGGCTTTAACATGTTCTGTGTATGCCTTTTTTGGGTTTACTAAGAATCGTAGTGTATTAGGTGTGATGTCAAGATGGAAGTGTCAGTTCAGTCATATGGAGAAGATGATCACGCAGGGATACAAAACTAGTACTCTCAAATGTTGCAGCTATCGGGATAGTATGACTAGGTGATGATTATCCAATTAAAGAGACTAGTTGCTAGTGATCCGATTTATGCTTCGTATGGGGCAGACACAATTCCAGCCCCAGGCCTAACATGTGACATCCGATACTGGATTGTAATACGCAATACATAGTATACTATGCCTGATAAAGATTATATATTCCTTAAAAGAATATTTCTGGAGAATTGGGTAGGCACAATGCTTTGCTAGAAGCCAACCATGTCTTGTAAATCGGTGAGAACGTGGTACGCGATACGCACGTGTCAGATAGTCCGATGACCGTATTTACTGCCAACATATCCAGGGATCTCTTGGGTCACTTCCCAAAGATTCACCGATGACATTTGACTTGAACAGAATTAATTTGGGATTAACTAAGAGAGAGAAAATTAATCTTGGATTAATTACGGCAAGAATTTATCTGGGATAAAATTCGAATAGAAGAGAGAACGTAATTAATTTGGAATTAATCGATTAAATAATATATTGGATATATTAATTGAAATTGGATTTCAAAGCGGAATTAAAATTGGATTTTAATTCGGGCGAATGAATTAATTTGGAATTAATTCGCAAGCTATTTTCGTAATAATTTTGCTAGACATTATTATTTAATTAAATTGGATTTAATTACGTCGCAAAGGAAAATTCGTTTAATCGAATTAAACGAACCCGAGCCCGAAGTGTGTAGTCTCACCCAACTTGAATTTTGAATTTAAGTGTGGGTCCCACCAACTTACATCACTTGTCATTCAAGTTGATGGAAGTGGTTGTGAGCTTTTATGGTAACTTCTCCAACACACTTTGTTTTTTGGAAAAACATATACCATTTTTTTGCAAGGCAACTTGGGTAATTGTTTTAGAAACAAAATAACAAAAACACAAAAACTCTCTATTCTCTCCCTCCATTGCCGTGAGCATGCTTTCTCCTCTCCATTTATTTTGCTTCAAAAATCAAGCAAGCTAGCACTTAAGGAGTCTTGTGAGGTGATAAGGAAACTCACCATTGGGTTGGAAACACTCAACAAAGCTTGGAGCTTTCATACAACAAAGAAAAATTCTTGAACTTCATCCGATCATTGTAAGTTTTTCCGTAACTTTCTTTGATTTTATTCACACAAAAATCTTGTTTAGGATCCTTGGGCATGTCTAGGACACTAACAATGGTATCAGAGCCACCTAAACTTGATTTAAATTTCTAGGGTTCTAAACTTTAACTTGAGATTTTTTGTTTGGAGCATGATTTTCTCAAATTGGTTATTTGGTTGAGTTTGGATGATGATGAATTGGATTTGTGCATCCTTGGATTTGAAAAAAATTGATTGGATAAAAAATCCCAAAATTCCCTCACATGGCCGAACTCACCCTAGAAATAGTTCATGGTGATTTTTTGAATTTGACAATTGGATATGTTAATTGGCATGAAATTGAATATTAATTGTTGATTTAATTGGATTGAAATCAAAATTGGATGTTAATTTCATGTATTGCCGTGACTTATAGCATGTTGGAATGAGTTGATTTTGCTTCAATTTTTGTTGGACATGAATTGGAAATGTTGAGCATGATTAGTTGAATTAATTAGTGTTTTGGAAACATTAGATTAATTGATTAATTGTGGCAATTACACTTTAATTGGATTAATATGTAATTTGGAATAATGTGTTAATTTATTTGTTGTAATTGGGCTTAATGGGCTTGGTTGGGCCAAGTATGGTTTTGGACAATTGGGTTGGATCCAATTGGGCCTAAAACCATTTCCATAAAGTCCAAACATGACTTTTGGGCCTTTAAAAAATTTAATTGGGCCTAATGGGCCTAAATTGATTTTTGGCATAAGGTGATTCCTATTTAGGCCTTGGCATAATGGGTTTGATCCATATTAACCAAAGCCCATACCTTAAGAATTAATTAAAAGCCCATTGGACTATAATTAAAATAGTATTAGATACTAATTGGGCCTTTGAGACCCATTTAGATTAGATTTAGAATCTAAGTCTAAAAGGCACTAAAAAAAGTGTAATTATTTAATTTGGAATTAAATATGAATTAGTATTAGATACAATTTAAATTGGATTTAAAATTATAGTTCGATATAATTCAAGAATATGTACTTTGAGTATTTATTCTTAAACGAGTTGGACTCGCGCAAATCAAATCGTTGTTTGAACATTGGATGGTCATTAATTCAAAGATTAATTAATTGGATTAGATTGATTGAATAACATGCTTTGTGTGAATACTTGGATGTATTTGTATGAATAATGTATATCGAATGGATATTAGAAGGGTGTGGGCAATTTTGGAAATTGTTGTAGTAAATTTAGAATTTATTAAATTGGACCTCCGTGTCCAGCCTATTATCTCTTTACTCTTTGTATTTCTCTTCTCACCAATTCCCCTCAATTGAAATGAGGTTTCTTTAATGTATTATGTAATTGGGTAGAAGAATGTAAAGTGTTAGCGGGAGAGAGGAAAAAGAAAGTGATTTGTTCTAGGAACAAATTGTTATATATCCATCCGCATATCATTATTAATTTATTCGCGCCTTATTATGCTTTTAGAATGCATGTTTAAGGGTGTATGATGAGACCTAATCAAAGATAATAAATTGGATGCCAATTTACGCGAAAACCCTCAAACATATATTAAGCGTTTTCCTTCCATTGAGTGGTTCTCTCTCAAGATCCAAGATTGGCATTGGTTTGTTGGCCAAAGTCAAGAGCATTGTCCATCGCGGATGTGTTTGAACCACGAAAGCTTTGTTACATATCGTATGTCTTGGGCAGTTGTGATTTGTTGGCCAAAGTCAAGGTCACTTCTGTATATTGACGTGGATTACGAAGCTTTCCCACTCTCAATGTTTTGGGCAGTTGTCATAGAAATTCACGCTTAACTAGAATCATTAAGCTTGTTGAGCCAAAGCCAAGGCTTAGTTGATTCAGAGGAAAAGGTTAGGAAATATATATTGGATATATATCTTGTACTTGGAGGTCCACCTACCGGATCTAGGAATTGGATGAGATCCAATTGATCTTAGAGATCTACCTAGTTAAGTTTCATACAGCTTGTTGGCCAAAGTCAAGGTTGTGTGTTATTTAACGGGATCCTAGCCCACTAGGAAACTGGGTTTCCCGAGTACTCAACAGAGGGTTAGAGGCTCGCCTAAAAATAGTGGGAGGCTAGTATTAATTTGCAATTTCGTTTAAATACTCCAATTGTAGTTGGTTATATAATTGGACTATAGTAACCATTGCATTTTGAGTGTACATGAAATCGTTGATTGGATAGTTGGACTATTGCAATCGAGATGGCTGGAAAGATTAGCGTTAGGGAAATCATCATGGGCGATAATGTCTTTAACGACTCTAATTTTCCAGATTGGGAGATGAATCTCAGGATAGTCCTTGGAGCCGAGAAGTTGCTCTATGTCATAGAGAAACCTCTCGGGCCTGAGCCCGGAGTTGAACAAATAGTAGAGCATGAGCTTTGGAAGACTAATCATGATGATAACTTTAGCACTCAATCCATAATGCTTGCCGCAATGACTCCTCAATTTCATCGTCAGAACAAAGGATTGGATACTTATAGTTTGATGTTGAAATTGAAGGATCTTCATAGATCTAATCTTAGATCTCAGAAGCACGAATTTCATAAGAAGCTCTTTCGCTCGCGTATGTCAGATGGTACGTCTGTCGAGCACTATGTGTCACAGATGATTGCTGACATCGAACAGTTAGGTCAGCTGGGCATAACCTTCGAGGCCGAGACTTCTATAGATTTGATCTTACAGTCTTTGCCCGATTGCTGGGGCGAGTTCATAAACTATAATATGATGAACCAAGTAGAGCCAGAGCTTCTAAAGGGCAAGAAGTGCGAGGCGCACCTTACTTCGACATCCCAGATTGCCAAGGCTTGGCCGAAAGCTTCTGGGGGTGTGAAGAAAAGGAAGAAAAAAGGGCAAGGCTAAATCATCACAGTCTTCTAGGAAGACTAAGGACATATCCCAAGACGTCTGCCTATATTGTGGCAAACAGGGTCACTGGAAGCGTGACTGCCGTATGTACAAGGCGGAGTTGGAGGAAGTGAAGACGGGCAAGGCTCCGGCTTCAGGTATGTTTTTTATAAACATGTCCACTACTGGTTTAAAAATTGGATTTTTGATTCTGGATGTGGTACTCATATATGTACTGGTGTGCAGGATCTGCTGATTAGCAGGATATTGGCTTCAGGCGAGATCGACCTACGAGTCGGAAACGGGACAATAGTCGCTGTTTTGGCCGTTGGGACCTATGTTTTATAACTGCCATTGAGGCATGTAATTACATTAGGTGACTGTTATTTTGTACCCAGTTTGACTAAGGAACATCATCTCTGCATTTTGTTTAACCCGTTGCGGGTAAACCTTTGTATTCAAAAACACTAGGTGTTTTGTATATAAAGATAACATTTTGATATGTATAGCAATGTTAATAATAGTCTTTATATTTTGAATATAAATGAATCTCAAACATATAATATGACAAACAAAAGGCTCAAACTGAATAAATCAGATGGGACTTATTTGTGGCATTATTGTCCGGGACACATTAACAAGACTCGTATATCCACACTTTTGAAGAGTGAATACTTGGAAGGATTTGATCCTAATTCATATGATGTATGTGGATCTTGTTTATTAGGCAAAATTCCTTAAACGCCTTTTAGCAGTAAAGGTGCACGTGCCACCGAGCTGTTAGCCCATCGTTCATGGAGACGTATGTGGGCCCATGTTTAGCCAGGCTAGAGGTGGATATAAATACTTCGTAACCTATACGGATGTTGCATCGCGTTATGGTTATGTGTATCTTATGAAACATAAATCGGAAACTTTTGATAAATTCAAAGAGTTTCGACACGAAGTAGAAAAACAGACTAGCAAAAGTATTAAAACATCACAGTTGGACCGTGGTGGAAAATACTTGAGCAATGAGTTTCTCGATTACTTGAAAGAGTACGGTATTCTTTCACAGTGGACTCCTCCTGGAACACTCAATTGAGTGGTGTGTCCGAACGGAGAAAATGAACTTTTTTGGACATGGTAAGGTCAATAATGAGTCGCATTGAGCTACTAATTTCCTTCAGGGGATACGCATTGAACAGTGCTATACTTATTTTGAATAAGGTTCTGACAAAGTCTGTTAAAAAAACCCCATATGAAATATGGACAGGAAAGAAACCGGGTTTCTCATTCCTGAAGATTTGGGGATGCTGGGCATATAATTAAACGTTTGGATGGTACCAAACTAGAACCCAAATCGGATAAGTGCCTGTTTGTAATTGGTTATCCTAGGGAAACCAATTTCTACAACCCACAAGAGAACAAAAATATTTGTTGCTCTCCATGCGGTTTTCCTTAGAGGAATTCCTAAATGTAGTGGTAAGTGGGAGGAAAGTAGAACTCGATGAAAATCAGAGTGATACTGTTCCTGGCATCGATCCCCTCACGGAACACGAATAATTCATCAAGGATGAGACTGTTCCACAATCTTCTAATACACAAGAACCGCGTAGGTCGGAGAGAGTCAGAAAATAACCTAAGAGGTATGGGTTTCTGATCTCACCTCATGTAGATATTAATCTTATTGAGGATAATGAACCGGCTACGTATGAGGAAGCGATACAAGGTATCGATTCCGCTTTATGGCAAGAGGCCATGAAGTCCGAAATGGATTCCATGTATACAACCAAGTTTGGACACTGGTTGATGTACCAGAAGGCATTGTGCCTATTGGTAGCAAATGAGTCTTCATGGTGAAGACAGACATGGATGGCAACAAACAAACGTACGAAGCTAGGCTTGTAGCAAAAGGGTATCGTCATCAACATGGTGTTGATTGCGACGAAACCTTTTACCTGTTGCCATGATTAAATCCATTCGGATAATGCTTACTAAAGCTGCATATTTCGATTATGAAATATGGCAGATGGATGTCAAAACCGCTTTCCTTAACGGAAACCTTTTGGAAGATGTTTATATACAACAGCCTGACGATTTTGTCATGCCAAAACATGCAAACAAGGTTTGCAAGTTAAAACGATCCTTTTATGGATTGAAGCGAGCATTGCGTTTTTGGAACCAATGTTTTGATGAGATCATATTACAATATGGTTTCATTCAAAACGAAGATGATTCTTGTGTATATAAGAAGGTTAGTGGGAGCGCACTGACAATGATTGTCCTATACGTTGATGATGTATTGCTTCTTAGCAATGACATTCCCATATTTAAATCGGTGAAAGCTTGGCTTTCATTAAAATTCTCCATGAGAAACTTGGGAGAGGCAACCTTTATTCTAGGAATAAGGATCTACTGGGATAGATCTAAAAGTTGTTGGCACTCTCCGAGAACTCGTACATTGACAAAGTTTTGAAGAGATTCAACATGGATCAGCCCAGAGGGTCTGCTTCCAGTGTCACATGGCGTCTCTCTATCTAAGGACGTGTGTCCTAAAACTCAAGATGAGAGAGATTCAATGAATCAGATCCCGTTCGTTTAAGCAGTTGGATCGATCATGCATGTCATGACATGTACGCGACCTGATGTCTCATATACTTTGAGAATCTGTAGTCACTATCAGGCCGATCCAGGTGATGGTCACTGGATTGATGTTAAGAACATCCTTGAGTATCTTAGACGAACTAAGGATGCTTTCTTAGTCTATGGAGATGGGGAACTGGAGGTGACTGGGTTTACCGATGCAAGTTTCCAAACCGATAAAGACGACTGTAAGTCGCAATAAGGGTACATATTTTGTTTGAACAACGGAACAGTGATATGGAAATCTTCCAAGCAAGATACTGTTGCCGATTCAACAATAAAAGCGAAATACATTGCTGCGGCTGAGGCAACAAAAGAAGCATTTTGGATCTATAAAATTCATAATTGGATTAGGAGTAGTTTTGTTAGCAGCTGAGCTGGGCTACATCATAGGCTAAGGAATTACGGTCTCATCAATGATCCAAGTATGTACTTCGGATGGTTTCATCTGATTTGTGAGATCACACATCGTGGCGATGTTAAGATCGAAAAGATCGTTACAGATGATAACCTTGCATATCTGCTGGCGAAAGTGATATCTCAGCATAAACATGAGCAACCCGTACATAGTTCAAGTGTTGGACACTTGAGTGATTGGCTATAGGCCAAGTGGGAGATTGTTGGACAATTATGACCCATAACATCACTGTTTGTAAAAGACATGGTATTCTTTGTACAAATTAACTATGTGACAAATGAAATTGCTCTTTTATCATTTGTGATTGGATTACTTGGATATATAAATGATAAAAGTCCATATGATTAGTACCAGATTAATAAGATATGAGACAGTATTAATCCATGAAAGGTTTAATCATTAAATATCCCTAGTCATAATATTATCGAGACTGGACATCGATAATACGGAATAGGATAGTATTGCACTTGTGCGCGTTATGGAAGCTTAACGGCATAGTTCTCATATATTTAAGTATAAGATACTTATGCAAGTGTGATAGGAGGTTCTATTTTCCGTTGGATTGGGAACAACTTCGCTCTGGATAGACCCCTCAGAATCCCATTGGTAGTATGACTATGTGTCTATGGGAATCTGAATCAGGGTATGTGTATTTGGTCTTAACTGAGACTTGCATCGCTAATACTTGCGACAATCAATACGCTTTGGTTTTGGTCGTTCGGGGCTTTAACATGTTATGTGTACGCCTCTTCTGGGTTTACCGAGAATCGTAGTGTATTAAGTGTGATGTTAAGATGGAAGTGTCACTTTAGTCATATGGAGAAGATGATCACCCGAGGATACAGAACTAGTACTCTCAAATGCTGCAGCTATCGGGAAAGTATGACTAGGTCATGATTATTCGATTAAAGAGTCTAGTTGCTAGTGATCCGATATATGCTTCGTACGGGGCATACACAATTCCAGCCCTAGGCCTAGCATGTGACATCCGATACTGGATTGTAATACCAAATACATAGTATACTATGCCTGATAAAAAGATTATATATTCCTTAAAAGAATATTTCTGGAGAATTGGGTAGGCACGATGCTTTGCTAGAAGCCAACCATTTGTAAATCGGTGAGAACGTGGTACGCGGTACGCACGTGTCGGATAGTCCGACCATCGTATTTACTGCCAATATATCCAGGGATCTCTTGGGTCGCTTCCCAAAGATTCACCGATGACATTTGACTCGAACATAATTAATCAGAGATTAACTAAGAGAGAGAAAATTAATCTAGGATTAATTGCGGCAAAAAATTATCTGGGATAAAATTTGAATAGAAGAGAGAACGCGATTAATTTGGAATTAATCGATTAAATAATATATTGGATATATTAATTGAAATTGGATTTCAAAGCGGAATTAAAATTGGATTTTAATTCGGGCGAACGAATTAATTTGGAATTAATTCACAAGCGAATTTCGTAATAATTTTACTAGGCATTATTATTTAATTAAGTTGGATTTAATTACGTCGCAACGGAAAATTCATTTAATCGGATTAAACGAACCCGAACTCGAAGTGTGTAGTCTCACCCAACTTGAATTTTGAATTTAAGTATGGGACCCACCAACTTACATCACTTGTCATTCAAGTTGATGGAAAAGGTTGGGAGCTTTTATGGTAACTTCTCCAACACACTTTGCTTTTTATTTTTCTTTTTGGAAAAGCATATACCACTTTTTTGCAAGGCAACTTGGGTAATTGTTTTATAAACAAAATAACAAAAACACAAAAACTCTCTATTCTCTCATTCCATTGCCGTGAGCATGCTTTCTATTCTCCATTGATTTTGCTTCAAAAATCAAGCAAGCTAGCACTTAAGGAGTCTGGTGAGGTGATAGAGAAACTCACCATTGGGTTGGAAACACTCAACAAAGCTTGGAGCTTTCATATAACGAAGAAAAAGTCTTGAACTTCATCCGATCATTGTAAGTTTTTCCGCAACCTTTTTTGGTTTTATTCACACACAAATCTTGTTTAGGATCATTAGGCATGTCTAAGACACTAACATATATGATCCCATTGGTTTCTCAATGAACCATGAGTCTTGGAGACTCGTATAGACGTGTAGGTATTTATAGCGGATAAACACTGAACGACTCACCGAAGATTCTTAATGGATGGTACACCAATGTCAATAAGAATCTTCTCGGGATGAGTAGCATTTGTGATTCTTCGACTTGAGATACCACTATTGGCACATGAGACATCTTCCACACTTAGATGCCAGTCACGTCACCGATCTATTCAGATCAGACCTCTACCTGTTCGTTGGGTATGGATAAATCCTCAGGGTGTCCTGTGTGTGTCGAGATAAGATCCCTCAGTTCTGTATATAGAGCTTAGGTAGTCCATATATGATTAGCAATCAGATAAAAACCATGGGCCCGTGGTACACTTTAGAAGTGAGTTCTAAGTGTTCTTTTAGAGATTGCTAATAAAACGTCGATGGGATTGTCCCTATAGAGATTTGACATTTACATATATATCTCTGGGATATATCAGGATACCTGTGATGGAGGAATTAAACATATGCTATGACCTCGACCTGTATGATTCGGCGAGTTTATCCATGGTCGTCATAATTTACGGGTGGGTAAATTATGGACACGAAATTGGATTTCGTGACGGATAAGCCTGAATCTAGAAAGTCTCACTAGTGAAATATACTCGTAGAGCACTAGGGCAAATTTTATGAATAATACTGATTATTTATAATTCGTTTAAAGGTTAAACGAAAAATACATGCGAATGGACCTAATAGTCATTTCCTAATTATTGTATATTTGTATTTAATGATAGATTTTATTAAATACACATTAATTAAATGTCAAATTGTGATATTTGACATATATCATAAATATATATGTATTTTGATATTTAAAGTAAATATAATACATATATTTAAAATATTTGTATTTAAATAATTATTTTGTAATTATTTAATTGTTAAGTAATTAAATTAATTAAAAATATAAATATCTTTAGTTATGATATTTTTGGAGATGACTTTAAATGCTTTATTTGACTTGTTGTAAATCATTAAATGTTGTAATGATCTAATACACAACTTGATTATAGCTTTAATGAAACAAAAAAAAAATCTAGATATTTATTTTTATTCCAAAAATTCGGCCAAGGCTAGTTATTGGAGTATAAATTGTTTTGTTTCATTTTCATTCATTTTACGTTAAGCCACCAAATATTACAAAGTGAGTTTTGAGAGAAAAAGTTTGGAGATCAAAAGAAAAGCTTGAAAAGCTTGGATTTTTGTAAGTTTTTCTTAAACTTTTTCAATTAGAAAATTATTTCTATGATACTAGGCTACAACATGTGTTACTTAGTTTCTTCTCTACTCTTTTAGTTTGTAATTTTTTGGTTGAAAACTTGTTTGAAAGATTCTTGCATGCTTGTTTTATAAAGTAAGCTTGAAATGGTTTCAATGACTTACTTTTGATTATTTGATAATCATGTTGCCATTCTAGAGTCTCTAAGCCACTCATTGATGACCTAGAATTTTTCTTGAGTTTTTTCATGATGGTGAGACTTGTTTGGTGCGGTAAAGTTTGAATTAAAGTGTTGGATTTAATTGATTTGGTAAAATTTATCAATTTGATGAAATTATAAAATTCGGGTTCTTAACCCTTTCTAAATTTTGGGGCTTTTCATATATGTGATGTATTATGGTGTGTATATGATTCATATTAATTTTTGGGTTGATTGGATTTGATCTTGACATGTTTTGAACATAAAAGGACCAAATTGTAAAAAATTGAAAAATTGGGGCTGTTCGACAATTTAAGGAAATTTGGGGATTTTATTGCAATCTGATTTTGATGTGTTGGACATGTTGGAAATCATTTTAGAAATGATTTAGAATCATCCAAAATTGTATTTGACAATTTTTGGACTAAAATGATCAATTTGTAAAGTATTGGGGTAATTCGGTAATTACTAAGAAAATTTGTTTCTTGTGTAATTTTTCAGAATTTGATAATTGGGTAATTAAATAAATAAGTTTATTTAATTGATCCATGACAAATTTTGAAATCGAAAAAATTTGATTTTCCGTGTTTCTGCTGCGTTACCGGATTTTCGCCATAAAACTCCTACACCATCATGTCAGATCTACATTCACTCAGATTGTAGTTCCTTTTTTTTTGTTATTGTGTGACACATTTATGGATTGTATAGAGTACTCAGACTATGTATATATTTATGGTTATGTGTTAACAAAGATTTATAAAATAAGTGTGCCTGCATATTGTTAAGGAAAAGTCATTTAAGATAAGAAAATGTCATTATTTCTAGTTAAATAGTATGTGGCTTAGGTGGCAGTGGAATCTGTTATCTGTCGGTAGCTTCCCAGATCGGGGATGTTACAGCATGAGATATTGATCTTGATCATCTAGCGGTAGATTAAATAGAGAGTCTTCATCACCTTCATCGTTAGTCAAAATGGTCGAGAATCGAAATGAAATCCCACTTGACCGAGATGAAAATCCAATTGATCAAGTATAACATAAGTCTCAACATGACGATCTTAATCATCTTAGAACTCAGAGAATTCATGAATCTTACTAGGACGGGATCACTATCTTGTATTATTTTTCCCTCAGATGCATCACGTCTCAATTTTAAACCATGTGTCATCCAATTTTTACCCACATTCCACGGTCTAGAATCAGAAAATTCTTATCAGTATTTAAGGGAATTTGAAGAGGTATGTTATATTTACACATACCAAAATTACAGCTTGAATATAACTCGACTCAAGTTTTTTTCTTTTTCTTTAAAGGATAAAACTAAAATTTGGCTGCATAACCTTAGGTTAGGATCCATCAGAACATGGGATAATTTACAAGAGCAATTTTTGAAAAAAAAATTATTTGTAACATCCATCTCATTGAGATGCTACCGGTAGGGAATATACCGACCTATCTCCTAGATCCTCTGACTTTCTAACTTTGATCAACACTATTAAACTCATCTCAAATATAAATTCATACATGGGACCATTGCCTAACTCAACAATATAAGATGCATCTCATATACTCATAACTATGAACACAATACTATAAACTATATAACTCTGTCAAAGACTCTTTAACATATTATACACACAATCTTGACTATACAATTGTCTGATACATGACTTTACTCTGACTTTGACTGATTGTGTTTCTGACTTGACCTGGTGGACTCAACACCCTAGTGACTACCATCAGTATCCATCCTCTTGAGCTCGTCCTCCAGGCATACCTGCAAAACAGAAACACTGGAAGTGATGGGTTAGATCATTTGAACGACCTAGTGAGTGGATGGTTTAAAACAAAAACTGAAATACTTTTGAAAATCCATTATTCTAAAACTTAAATCTTTTCAAGAAAATTGTCTTTCCTGAAAGCTCTTTCTTTTTCTAAAACTCCGATATATTCTGTAAAACTGAGTTCTCTTGAAAACTCTTTCATAAAATTTATCATTTTTGAAAATCATAACTTTAAAAAATATTGTTTCTGAAAATATGTCTCTGTAAATCTAGACGTATGAGGGCGTTACGTCTCGCTGTCCCCCCATACGTCAAAAACTGGTGGTTTGGGGTGTTACTTCTCGCCGTCCCCCAAGCCACTGAACTGGAGCTGGGGGTGCGAATCTATGCGACCCTTCTGACTCTGAATCTAGGGTATAGGGGAGTTATGTCTCGCCATCCCCCTAACCTGGAATCTGGGATCTAGAGACATTTGTCATCCATAGTGCCGAACTATGTGTGCACACGTTCTGAATCTGTCAATTCTAGTATATGTACCAAGTTACAACTGAGGTGGATTTTTCCTTCATACCTCCAAAAATCAAAGAAATCATGCTTTTAATCAATCTTTCTAAAACATTTCTTAAAAACATACTTATTCATAAAACATCTGTAAATAAGCTTGGCTAATGCCCTATGTGATGAAAAGTAAGTCTTAAATAAAAAATAATTAAGTAGAAATCAATTTGAGAAAATGGTCTACTCACTGATTTGGAACTTGTTGGTGACGTCTTGCGATGGTGGCAGAATTGCATCTCTTGGTGATAATCTAGAATTAACAAAATTCGTTAGTACCAAGGTTGCGAATTATATCATTACTTAATAAAATTTATTTCTCTATTCATGATAATTCATCCTCGCTATGTTAATTACATTTTAGGGTGGTCTAACAATTTTTACTACGCTCGTTCGAGGATCTCACAAGCTACTACGCAAAACTCAATATTTTGCCCTCTTTTCAGAAACTTTCAGTGCACTAACACTAACTTTAAAAATTCAGTGCGCTTAATCGGGGTTGAATTTGAGGCTGAAAATAGAATAATCGCTTATGTAACTATTTTATGTCGGCTTTTATGGATCGTGATTTCGATTCCTAAAAATCAAGTTATAAAATTTTCGTTATGCTCTGTTCTGTTAACACAGAACCAGCGGACTACTGCAGTATGACCAAGTTTAAAAATTCGATGTGACTCAGTCTTAAGTCTAAAAATTCTGATTTTTGGATATGTTATCCGAAATTATGTCTAGTTCATTAAAATTTTATGGTTCGTTAATTTGATGTCTAAAACGCATGTTACAAGCATAACCACACAGCCTGTCTAGAATACCCTGTAAACTGAGTTCATTGCCTAACTCGCGAATTATGCCTCTCTTCCTAATTTTATTCAGTTAGCTATATTCTCATGAATTCCTAACATATGTTACTTCATGTTAAATTTATCAGAATAATTATTTTGACTCATTGGGGCATTTCGTCAAACACTTTGTGTGCGAAATGCCAAAACTTCATCATTTTTCAAGTTTTACTTTATTAACCATTCCCAACACATCCTATAATTTTTTTTATCCATCTTATTCACTATCTAATCATTCGAATCAGCCCCAAATAACTAAAATTTAGCCCCTTATAAATTGGGGAAACATGGATAATTTGATAAATAAACCTAATACATGCTTATATCTACATAAAAGTGCATGATTACATATGTTATCAACTTGTCTCAGACTCTATGAATAACGATTTGGGGTTTTTATTATTCAAGTTCAAAATTGAAATTAGAAGAGGGAAGGAGGATTAGAACTTGCTTTGTGTGCTTTGGAGCTTGGAAATCATCACAATTTCATCTAAATTCCCATGAGAATGAAGAAAAAAATTGGAAAGCTTTCTTGAACCCCGTCCCACGTTTTTGGCTTGAGAAAGATGAATAAATAATGCCTCATTTATAGGTAAAGAGCTGATTTTTTTTTTGTTTGGCATGAGTGGCTTAGTGCCACATCACCAAATTCTAGATCACCCTCAAAATTTACCATATCAGCCACGTAATCATGATTTTTGACTTGCTTCTAATTCGAATTTGGAAAATGTCCAATGCAAAAGTTGTAGGTCCCAGTCTTAGCTTTCCGACGATATTCATAAAAATCAGAGACAAAATGAAAAAGTTATGGCCCAAATACTAAGGGATATCTAGAGTAGAACATCGAATAAATTTCGTATCGGAATTGCAAAGAATTTGCTGAATGTCTTAAAAGTCATTTCATGAGGACATACATGCTTGAACATGATTCATATCACATATTATGCCACCTTTAGCAAAGTAGTCGTTGGAATTTCCGGGGTGTTACGTTTTCTCCCCCCTTAATTAGGATTCATCCTCAAATCCCTTTTGAGGTTGAACTTTCAAGTCTGTCTTGGGTTGAGAACATCTGAGTCTCTGCTAATTTTATCTTCCTTAAATTTCTTTCTACTTTTCTGCTTAAGAAATTAGTACTATGACTTATGAGAATCTCTTATTTTGACACACTCTATTCGACCCTTATAGGTGAATACTTAATCCTTGAGAGTCCCTTCAGCAACCCTTTTTCTAGTGTAAAAACTAAGTCCGTATAATATATATTGTCTATACAAAGATGTAAAACCTTCATGGAACTTATCATCCATAAAATTTATCTATCTCTTATCTATACCCCGCGACATCCTGAAAATATGTTAGAAGTATTTAATCTCTAAAATCTGAACTTAGGTTTCCCTCAATCTGGTGCTCAAGTGAATTACATTTTCTGTCTGACACCCTGAGACCGTTTCTTACTTCACCACGTTCTATTATTTAAAGATTTACTACTTCTTAAGACTTTCCAAATGGTATCTCATCTTACTATTGCTTTCACCCAAACATGCTTGACTTGTAAGGTCTTAACTGAATTTTTAATGCATAACTGCTAATGTGGTCGTACCATCACTACTCAAGTCGAGTCGTTAATCTTCAATAGCAGTTCTTAGTATTTATGGGGGATTTATACCAATCTGGTCACTAAGAAGTATATTCGTGCCTTAGTCATACTGGTTTCATGTGACCTCAATGAATATATATCTGAATTCTTTTCAGCTAGTGCCCTTACATCTCTAAAGATACTTGTGTCTCCTATAGTTAGGTTTCTTCAGATTATGTCTTAACTCTGGGGTACATATATACAAGAGTAATCCATGCCGTTATTATAAATGATCATACTTAATATTTCCTTAGCTCCACATGCTTGATCTGATTTTGGCATTCTTCCTCTTAATTTATCTATTTAACTCTCTATTTTCTCCTTGCTAAGCTCCAACTTCTTATCGGTTCCATCCTTCAAGTTCCCTTATCTCTGCCCATCTATGGGACTTAGGACCTCATGGTTAATGGTCAAATTTTCCCTGTAACTCTAGCTTACTTTTGTTGTTTATCGATGCTTCGTACATTCAGCGACGCTGATGATTTGTTTTTTGTTAATATTCATACTCGTCTCGTACCTTTATATTTGTTGCTAATATAAATATGGTTAATTATCTTTGTTGGGGTCAAATCAGGGAGGCGCAGCGGAAGAAGTGTTGTTCGGACGAAATCGTAGTTTAAAATTTTTAAACTTACGAATAAATTATTCAATATCAAATATTAATAATTCATTCATATTTTACCTAAACGTATTTATTCGATATCATATAACGACATAAATAATATAGAAACACCGCGAAACTTTTATGAGAACGTTTTTCCGCAAAATAGCATAAAACGGGTTTCCGGCCAAACCGACTGACCAATGCTCATGGGGAATGACCAGGTCAGCCCCAAAAACATTTGGACAGTTCGTGGGCTGCCCGAACAGTGCCCAGTTCACTGTTTGGGCAGCTGTTATCCGGTAACGCCGTTTTTTTGCCTTTTTCGCGTATTTTCACTCCTAAAAAATTTCCGATAAATATTTTTCTTGGGAAATTAAAATAAACCAATTTACTCTAATTAATAAATAAATAAAAACTAAATTTTTATCTGAAAAATCATATTTATCATTAATTGCCGTGAGACCCCTAAACTTTTCAAATTTTATATTTTAGTCCTAAAATCATCAAATACAATTTTAGATGATTCCAAATCATTTCTAAAATGATTCTTAACATGTTCAAAACATGAAAACAGAATTTGCAACTCAATCCAGAAACGTTTTCATAATTATCGTAACAGCCCCTGAACTTTTATTAATTGCAATTTGCCAAATTTGTTCAAAACACATCAAGATCAAATCCAATCAATCCCAATAACATACATAAAATATAAATCAAAGTATATCATATATATGAAAAGCCCCAAAATTGAAATTGGTTTAGAACCCTAATTTCATAAATTACTCCAATTACATAATTTACATTAAATTAGATTAATTCAACACTTTAATCATTCTATTACCACACCATTCAAGTCTCACCATCATGAAATTAATCAAGAAAAATTTTAGGTTAATTATGAATGGCTAATCAACTCTAGAATGACAATTTTAATCTATAATTAATCAATTAAGCTTAATTACACTGATAAGCTTATAAATTAATCATACATGCTTAACACCTTCAAAAAAGCTTCCAACAAATTTAATTACAAACTAAAAGAGTAAAGACATCATCTTAACAACACAATTTGAAGTTAAAAATAATGGAAACAATTTATATGTAGAAGAAAGTGTGAAATTACTTACAAAATTCCAAATTTTGGCTTTGTTTTTCCTTTCTTTCTTCACCTTCGCTCTCAACTCACTTTGTAAAATTTTGTTCAACTTCTCTAAGTATGAAAAATGAAACAAAATAATTTTGTTTAACCAATTCCACTTTGGCCGAAAATTCAAAGAAAAAATAAATATCAAGTATTTAAATTTTGTTTGATTTTCATTAGTCCACATTTTACAATATTAATGTTAACATCTTATCTTTAATAACGTGAACAAAAATGTGTTCCAATGAAACCATGCCATTCCAACGTTAATAAAGCTAAAATCATTTAAAAGATTTTTTATTATTTAATTAACTTAATTATTTAACATTGAAATAATTAAATAGTTAAATACAAATATCATAATATATGTATTATATTTACTTCAAATATTGAAATACATATATATAAATGATATACATCAAATATCACAATTTGATATTTAATTAATGTGTATTAAATAATATCAAATATTAAATACAAATACACATTAATACGGAAATGACCGTAGGTCCCGATTGCATGTATTATTCATTTAACCGTTAAACGAGTTATAAATAATCAGTATTATTTATAACGGTTGCCCTAGTGCTCTACGAGTATATTTCATTAGTGAGACTCTCTAGATTCAGGCATATCTGTCACAAAATCCAATTTGTGTCCATAATTCAACCACCCGTAAATTATGACGGCCATGTATAAACTCGCTGAATCATACAGGTCGAGGTCACTGCATACGTATAATCTCTCTGTCACAGGTATCCAGATTATCCCTGAGATATAAATATAAACGTCAAATCTCTATAGGAATAATATCGTCGACGTATCTATTAGCAATCTCTAAATAACAGTCGGAACTCACTTCCGAAGTATACTATGGCCATAGATTTAACAGATTGCTAATCACATAAGGACTACCTATGTTCTCTACACATAACTGACATATCCTTTCTTGATACTCACAGGATATCATGAGCATGAGTCCACACCTAATGAACAGGCAGAGGTCTGATCTAAATAGATCGGTGACATGACTGCCATCTAAGTGTGGAGGATAACTCATATATCCACAGTGGTATCTCAAGTCAAAGAATCACTATGCTACTCAACCCGATAAGATTTCTATTGACGTTGGTGTACCATCTATTAGGAAATATTTAGTTAGTCGTTCAATGTTTATCAAATAAACACCTACACGTCTATACGAGTCTCCCAAGACTCATGGTTTATTAGGATAAACCATCAGACCTTGTCTGATATACGACATGTACTAGTCTCAACATATTTTACTAACCGACCCGTGTCAGTAAATCTTGACCAGGAACTTAATTTAAGGATATACAACTTATAGTGACACTTCTCAATGTCAATTACAAACTATGTTGTAATTGCGCACTACGTTGTAAATTCTGAGGCCTTTGTCTAATATATATACATATCACTAAACCATATTTAGTTTCAATCTAATCTAAATTAGATCAAATACGTATATAAAAGACAAGAGGTGCTACAATTTGAATTAGTAATATTATGGAAAAATATATTGCTCGTATTTATGAATCGAACATAAATACGATCTGGATTGGCGCTCAAAGCACCAACCCTAACAATTTCTCCCACTTGCTCTAGTGACATTCCATGATATCATATACATATCCCAATGTGTATCACATACTCATGGCCCTCAAGAATTCACCTAGAACTCAAGAGGTAGGTAACAACAAGTAAGCCCGCTATTGTTAGTGTCCTAGACATGCCCAATGTCTCTAAGACATGATATTGTGTGTGAATGATCAAGTGAGTTTGCGGAAAAACCTTACATTGAACGGATGTTGGATTTTAAAAATCTTTCTTTATTGGAAGCTCCAAGCTTTGTGTTGAGTTTCCCTATCACCTTCACTAAACTCCTGAAGTGCTAGCTTGCTTGATTTTTGAAGAAAAATCAAAGGAGAAGGGAGAAGAGGTCACGACAATGGTGGGAAGAAGGAGAGAGTTTTTACTTTTTGATATTTTATTTTCTAAAAACCAATTACCAAAGTCAACTTGCAAAAGGTGTATATCTTTTCCAAAAAGAAAAAGCAAAGTGTGCTGTGTAAGTTTCCATTAAATGCTCTCAACCACTTCCATTAACTAGATTGACTAGTGATGTAAGTTAGTGGGTCCCACACTTAAATTCAAAATTCAAGTTGGGTGAGACTACACACTTTGGGCTCTGGTTCGTTTAATCCGATTAAACGAATTTTCCGTAGTGACGTAATTAAATCCAATTTAATTAAGTAATAATGCCTAGTAAAATTATTACGAAAGTCGCTTGCGAATTAATCCAAATTAATTCATTCCCCGAATTAAAATCCAATTTTAATTCTGCTTTGAAATCCAATTTCAATTAATATATCCAATATATTATTTAATCGGTTAATTCCCAATTAATCGCGTTCTATCTTCTATTCGAATTTTATCCTAGATAAATTCTTGTCGCAATTAATCCCAGATTAATTTTCTCTCTCATAATTAATCCTAGATTAATTCCGTTCGAGTAAAGTGTCATCGGTGAATCTTTGGGAAACGACCCAAGAGATCCATGGATATATTGGCAGTAAATATGGTCATCGGACTATCCGAACACATGCGTACCCTGTACCACGTTCTTACCGATTTATAAGACATGGTTGGCTTCTAGCAAAGCACTGTGCCTACCCAATTCTCCAGAAATATTCAACGAAGAATATATAATCTATATCAGGCATAGTTTACTATGTATTGCGTATTATGATCCAGTGTCTGATGTCACATGCTAGGCCTAGGGCTGTAATTGTGTCTGCCCCGTACGAAGCATATATCGGATCAATAGCAACTAGTCTACTTAATCGGATAATCATGACCTAGTCATACTATCTCGATAGCTGCAGCATTTGAGAGTACTAATTATGTATCCCTGCGTGATCATCTTCTCCATATGACTGAAGTGATACTTCCATCTTGATGTCACACCTAATACACTATGATTCTCAGTAAACCCAGAAGAGGCGTACACAGAACCTGTTAAAGCCCCGGACGACTAAAACCAAAACGTACCGATTTTCGTAAGTATTAGCGATGCAAGTCTCAGGTTAAGACCACGTACACCTACCCTGATTCGAATTCCCATAGACACATAGTGATACTACCAATAGGATTCCGAGGGGTCTATCCAAAGCGAAGCTGTTCCCGATTCAACGGCTAACATAACCTCCTATCACACTTGCATAAGTATCATATACTTAAATATATGAGAACTATGTCGTTAAGCTTCCATAACGCGCACAAGTGTAATACTAGTCTATTCCGCATTATCGATGTCCAGTCTCGATAATACTACGACTAAAGATATTTAATGATTAAACCGTTCGTGGATTAATATTGTCTCATATCTTATTAATCTGGAACTAATCATAAGGACTTTTATCATTTATATATATTCAAGTAATCCAATTACAAAATGATAAAATAGTAATTTCCTTTGTCACATAGTTAATTTGTACAAAAACCACAATGTCTTTTACAAATAGTGATGATATGGGCCATAATTGTCCAACAGCTATGACATATTGAGTTTGTCCAACAAACACAATCATTTTCCTTAGCAAACATCTTTCATATTTTGTAAAAACTAAGTTCTACATCAATATGACTCAGATGCCATATCAATATTGTGCTTCAGCTACTAAGTTGTCTAAGTATTTAAGGATCAAATCCAAAATACTATGTAGACAATCGCAAACACAATACTAATAACAAACTTCTAATCTACGAGGTCACTATGCAACTTCATAAGTCAATACTTCATAAGTTGCAACTAATTCCACTCATACAGTAGAATCATCCATAAAACTCTCACTGTATCTTTTCTGACTCTTTATGACGTAGACTGTCTAACGTCAGACTCAAAACTAATCTGACTCTAATGGTTGCGGATATATTCTCCATTAATAAGAAACTCGTTCTTAATATCTCAAATATAATAAAGAACATGTTTCAAGACACATCTTATGGTCTAGAGGATATCAAAATAACTCGTAACAATTACGATTAAATTGATATCTCTAATCGTACTTAATATAGTATTCATTATGCCATCATGATATGATGCATAAAATTGACTAGACTTTCTAATCAATTTCTCTTTCGGCAAAGGAATCATCCTTTACGAAAGATGAATATTATATATTATAGACACACTAACTGTCAAACAGTTATATTAACTGTCATATAGATAGTCTTGCAGTGTCCTTTATTAGATCATATCTAATGCACGACTAATGGGAGCATCTCTCCAGTCTCTTAGTTTTATATCAATAATAAAACTTTATATTGAATATAATAGAGACCACTCCCACTATTTTCATGGAGAGAAAATAAGAATCAGGTAAACCTTTTACCTTAACATCTCATTATTACCTTAATAATGATAATATCATTATGATGTAAAATACTAGAAAGAAATTTGTACCCTCCCACTAACCCTTCTATCTCATATGTATTCTCTATACTTTGATAAAATCAGACAATCTGACTGATATCCAAAATTAGAAAACACAAATTCCAGAAAGCTCATCCGAGTCTACAATAGGCCTATAAGCTAATATACTAAATTCTAATCTTAGCATAATAACAACTCTAGAGCCATTCCAAAACGAACTCTTCAAACTAAGAAATCACAATGGATCTCTTATCTGAAGAAACCATTCAGAAACGCCACTTTGTATTCATTAGCTAAAATGTACAATTTAATATCATCATTAACCAACAGATCTTAAATTATTCAATCAGTGCGACTAGAGACGAGTTTCCTCAGAATCTACAATAGATCACTGAGTATGACTTTCTCACTGTCATACTATAAAGGTCAAACCTTTAATAACCTCACTGTGATTTTTCTACGTAAACTATTTGCACATTATATGAACAATTCATAATAAAAGCTCAATCAAGTTCAAAACTTGATCGTAGTAAGCTATGAACAATCTTAGATCTATGGTTTAATAGTAATTTCCGGAATCAATATCAAATATCGTTCCCACTATAAGTTATAGGATATTTTTCTTCGATAAGAAAACAACATAACCATTAAGTATCAAATACTTTGCGAATGATTCTGACATCCTATGGCACTTATATGGAAGTAATCAAAGGGTATTTTCATCTTAATAATTATGTAGTTCCATTTATAGTTTATTACCGTATTTGACTTCAATAAGTCAAGTCTTTTCTATAATAGTCAACATCCAATGTTACACACTAAGTAATAAACAATTTTATTACTCGAGATTTTAGAAAAGATATTCTATCAAATAGAATACAATATTGTATTAAATAAAATAAATGATAAACTTCTACTCGTACCTCCGAGGCGCAAGTAATATCAATTATATAACCATTATACAGAAGATAGATTCAAATCTCAAACATTTCAAGATTCGAATTTTCTACTTATACACATCATATATGTAAATGTAGAAACTAATGGAACATTAATTAAAATGATGAATTAGTGTTACTGGAGCATATCCCCAAGAGTATTGAAACTAATTCGGTAACTCTCAATATCAAACGAATCAAATCACATAAGATTCGATTTCTTCCACTAACCAATTCCATCAATATGGAACCGTGGAAGAATAATATTGATGTAATATTATATTCTTCTTCGAATAACCTTAGAAAAAATTGGCATAAATTCATATGTTTGATCATATCAAACCTTTTGAACAATTCAAAGACTCACGATGAATTTTAAAGATACAATTTTCAAAACTTCAGATCGAATATATTTGAACCAATCAAAATATTCTATCCGCGTTTCATCAGAAATACGTAACTAAGTCACAACAGTTCATTGACTAAGTTACGAAGTAAAGAAAACTACCTTAAATAATTTACAATTCATTAAAGTACATACATCCAATGTATCAGTTTAATAAATTTTGTGATCCAATGACAATCATTGGTTAAATGAGATTTAATCACCTTCTTGAATACAATATTCATTAAATGGATAAGGATATGTAGTGTGATCTAGTATCAGACCATCCTTTACCATATTGAATAAACATCTAATACTTAAGTGATAAAATCTCATAAAATAATGTTCTAAGTTATTTACTAAACCGAATACTTTTCTTAATATTTATCTATTCATTAATGACACTACTAGTCGTTTTAAAATATGTAACAACTGTTTACAAAGAACAAGTAACTATCAAATAGTTGCAAGTTCTGATATCAAATATCGAAAGAATCATTCAACAATATTTTAAATAACTAGAAAGAAGATCTGATATCCAATATCTACAGTTGTGGTATTATGAAAATCAATATTTTCTATACACAACTATACGCATCTTCTTTCTTTAGCTTTATTATTTACTTTCAAATTATTTACAACATTTGCAAATAATCGAAAAACAAATAGTGTCTGACACGTGACCTCTAAATGTCAGTAAAGCCATTGAACATCATTATTAGATAAACAAATACCTAATGGGGTTTTCTTAATGCTAGTGAAGAATCTCGAGACATGAACCAATTCATGTCAATCTTTACTGCATAAGAAACTATTCTGTCTAAAAGGATTATATTATAATCTATTCTAATCTAGAACATATTCTAGAAATCTGCAACCATAATTGAAGTCAAAAAACATATATAATATGCATGCAATGGATAAAAGTTTAATTCTATCAAACTAATAGAATAAGGAACAACATGAGCGACAATATACATAATATTACACACCGCATAAGTTAAGGATTTTTAACCTAGCAGTGCCTCCCACTACTTTACGTAATACCGTAATCCCCAACGGAAATGAGAATTCAATAATTAAATTGAATTCCATAATGGGAAGGGGACCCTATGAATATATTTCGACTCACAGCTTTGACACGTTCTCGCCTACATATATTCATTAGGTAGACAACTCATTATCAATCACACTCACTGTGACTCCTGGGTTCGGTCCTGATCGTTTCTCGTTATGACAGCTTTGGCACGTTCACAAGGAGGTGTATCAAGGTTAAACTTGTCAATGACAAACTCAAGCTATTCCTGACAGCTTTGGCACGTTCAAGATTTCCATTTTCACTTGAATTTGTCTCTTATCATATAAGTTCTACCGGCGTAAATGAACTATCTTCAACTATAACTGCACAACTTTGACACGTTACAACCATAGCATCATGAAAATATTTACATCCATATTGACAAGGCGGGCAAAGAAACAAGTATTCCTAATACCAGTCACTTTCTTAAAACCTTATTCAAACATGGATTTTCCAACAAAAGATGCTTTTACTTTATTTAATTAAATTAAATAAACACATGCATGTATTAAGTAATGATTAAATTAAACATTGAATTTTAAAGGGCTAATCATATCGGGTGTTCAGGATCAGACTCGCTCTGATACCATTTTGTTGGGGTAAAATCAGGGAGGCGCAACAGAAGAAGCGCTGTTCGGGCGAAATCATAGTTTAAAATTTTTAAACTTACGAATAAATTATTCAATATCAAATATTAATAATTCATTCATATTTCACCTAAAGTTATTTATTCGATATCATATAACGACATAAATAATATAGAAACACCGCGAAACTTTTGCGAGAACATTTTTCCGTAAAATAGCATAAAACACGCTCCGGCCGAACCGACCGACCAATGCTCATGGGGACTGCCCAGGTCAGCCCCAAAAACATTTGGACAGTTCGTGGGCTGCCCGAACAGTGCCAAGTTCACTGTTTGGGCAGCCGTTAACCGATAATGCCGTTTTTCACCATTTTCGCGTATTTTCACTCCGAAATAATTTTCGATAAATAATTTTCTTGGGCAATTAAAATAAACCAATTTATTCTATTAAATCAATAAATAAAAACTGAATTTTTATCTGAAAAATCAGATTTATCATTAATTCCGTGAGACCCCTAAACTTTGCAAATTTTATATTTTAGTCCTAAATTGTCAAATACAATTTTAGATGATTCCAAATCATTTCTAAAATGATTCTTAACATGTTAAAAACATGAAAATAGAATTTTCAACTCAATCCAGAAACCTTTGCTTAATTACTGAAACAACCCCTGAACTTTTATTAATTATAATTTGGCCCAATTTGTTCAAAACACATCAAGATCAAATCCAATCAATCCCAAATTTAACATACATCAAATATACATCAAATTATATCATATATATGAAAAGCCCCAAAACTGGAATAGGTTTAGAACCCTAATGTCATAAATTATTCAAATTACACAATTTACATTAAATTGAATTAATTCAACACTTTAATCATTCAATTACCACACAATTCAAGTCTCACCATCATGAAATTAATCAAGAACAATTCTACGTTAATTATGAATGGCTAATCAACTCTAGAATGACAACTTTAATCTCTAATTAACATATTAAGCTTAATTACACTAATAAGCTTATAAATTAATCATACATGCTTAACACCTTCAAACAAGCTTCCAAAAAATTTAATTACAAACTAAAAGAGTAGCGACATCATCTTAACAGCACAATTTGAAGTTAAGAATAATGGAAACAATTTCTATGTAGAAGAAGTGTGAAATTACTTACAAAATTCCAAATTTTGGCTATGTTTTTCCTTTCTTTCTTCACCTTTGCTCTCAACTCACTTTGTAAGATTTTGTTCAACTTCTCTAAGTATGAAAAATGAAACAAAACAATTTTGTTTAACCAATTCCACTTTGGCCGAAAATTCAAAGAAAAAATAAATATCAAGTATTTAAATTTGTTTGATTTTCATTAGTCCACATTTTACAATATTAAAGTTAACATCTTATCTTTAATAAAGTGAACAAAAATGTGTTCCAATGAAACCATGCCATTTCCAACTTTAATAAAGCTAAAATCATTTAAAAGATATTTTATCATTTAATCACCTTAATTATTTAACTTTAAAATAATTAAATAATTTAATACAAATATCATAATATATGTACTATATTTACTTTAAATATTGAAATACATATATATAAATGATATACGTCAAATATCACAATTTGATATTTAATTAATGTGTATTAAATAATATCAAATATTAAATACAAATACACAATAATATGGAAATGACCGTTAGGTCCCGATTGCATGTATTATTCGTTTAACCGTTAAACGAGTTATAAATAATCAGTATTATTCATAACGGTTGCCGTAGTGTTCTATGAGTATTTTTCATTAGTGAGACTCTCTAGATTCAGACATATCTGTCACGAAATCCAATTTCGTATCCATAATTCACCCACCCGTAAATTATGATGACCACGGATAAACTCGCTGAATCATACAGGTTGAGGTCACTGCATACGTATAATCCCTCCGTCACAGGTATCTAGATTATCCCTGAGATATAGATATAAATGTCAAATCTCTATAGGAATAATATTATCGACGTATCTATTAGCAATCTCTAAATAGCATTCAGAACACACTTCCGAAGTATACTATGGCCATAGATTTAACAGATTGCTAATCACATAAAGACTACCTATGCTCTGTACACGGAACTGACATATCATTTCTTGATACGCACAAGATATCATGAGCATGAGTCCACACCCAACGAACAGATGGAGGTCTGATCTAAATAGATCGGTAACGTGACTGCCATATAAGTGTATAGGATAACTCATATATCCAAAGTGGTATCTCAAGTCATAGAATCACTATGCTCCTTAACCTGAGAAGATTCCTATTGACGTTGGTGTACCATCTATTAGGAAATCTTCGATGAGTCATTATGTGTTTATCAAATAAACACCTACACGTCTATATGAGTCTCCCAAGACTAATGGTTTATTGGGATAAACCATCAGACCAAGTCGTTATACGACATGTACTGGTCTCAACAGATTTTACTAACCGACTCGTGTCAGTAAATCTTGACTAGGAACTTAATTTAAGGATATACAACTTATAATGACACTTCCCAATGTCAATTACAAACTATGTTGTAACTGCGCACTACAGTGTAAATCTTGGAGTCTTTGTCTAATATATATACATATCACTAAAGCAGATTTAGTTTCAATCTAATCAATCTAATAGAAATTAGATCGAATATGTATATAAAAACAAGAGGTGCTACCATTTAAATTAGTAATATTATGGAAAAAAAAGGTATTGCTCGTATTCATGAATCAGACATAAATACGATTCGGATTGGCGCTCAGAGCACCAACCCTAACAATCTTTACACTGACTTGCACTCTTTGCCTGGTTGCACTGTAAGATATCCCGCTTCCAATTATTCACATAGTCTTATTTGGTCAGGTGTTGTCCTGGTTTCGAAGATATCCGTATACTTAGTTCCTTGGCTCTTTTTACGTTATAATTCAATAAGTCTACTATAAGTCAT
>SKCR01014047.1:0-81909 GCA_019454045.1 Zanthoxylum bungeanum | reverse complement strand
TTTCAAAAATTAAATCCCAAATTCACAGTTATATCTTCAAGCTTTTTATTAGAATTAAGGTTAGTAAATAAAAGTTTGGAATATTTATCATAGTAATAGTTCTCAAGTGAAGGTGTTCGCTATGTGAGTGAAATTTTTTCTTGAATTATAATAAAAAAATCTACTGAGCAGACATGTTTTAATTAGGGATGGCCGTTGGTAGGGTTTGGTGCGGATTTATCATTACCAAACCTGCACCCGCATATGTAAATAAATTATCAAACCCGCACCATTCTCGGTGCGGGTTTTAATTTTCATTACCAAACCCGCACCCGCGTATAAAAATAAATTACCAAACCCGCACTGGTACCGAGCGGATTTTTTACGGGTTTTTAAAATATTGAATTCTCTTACTCTCTTAATAATACAACCTTTTTAATTAAACATTGATATTTTTTTCATAACATACAAAAAATATATATTTGACAGTTTGCAAATTATGACACAAATTTTTTTTTTTTAAAATATTTATAACATAATGTCAAATTCATATTATCACAATTACATCCATGAATCACTAGTTGAATATCCTTTATTATATTAAATTCATATCATCAAAATTATTGAACCATGACCAAAAGCAATTCAAAAAATATTAAGAGAGAATAATTCAAAAATTGTAAGTTAGTGAGTCCTTTTATATGAGAGATTTTTTTTCATAAAGATATAAAACAAAAAAAAAAGAATTAAACTATTGCCCTAAAGATATAGAACCAGAATGGGTGGTTTGGTGGCGGGGTTTCCATCGTTTCAAAAAAAAAAAAACTGATGGTTTTGCTTAATTACCAAACTCGCACCAAAGTTGCAGCGGCTTTTGTTTTAAATTACCAAACCTGCTTAAATATTTACCAAATCCTACCCATTACGGATGAGTTTTTACGGGTTTATGGATTTGTGGGCGAAATTGACATCCCTATTTTTGATATAGTCCATGTGAAGTCTAATTTGAAAATCTACTCTAAAGAGAAATTCAACTTGCAGAACTATATAAAAAACTTAAAATCATAATTTTATAGTTGAGACAATATTGGGACGATCCTGAATTATCTTGAATTTTTTTGGACTCTAAATAAATTCTTAAAATTAGGTCATTATCGATAAATAATAATAAAAAATATATAAATTATATTATACATTAAAATTTATATTTTTTTTTTGAATTCGAGACCCTTAAATTTAGGTCAAATTTATAATATCAATAAATCATATGTATCGACTCTCTTCATAACTATCTCCGACACGATGAGATGTCAACAACCGGACCGCTTTAGAGTGGTTACGTACTTATATTTAACTTGAAAACGATATGCATGTGTAACATAACATGTATATTGAACTTGAAAACCACATGCATGTGCATGTGCATGTGCATGAGCATGAGCATGTGTAAATATCTGCGTCAGACATCAACAGCCACTGTTTATGTATACAAATAATTTGTTTTTTAAGTGAAAACATGTAAAGTCAGTATTTGCACGGCAGTGAGTGCAACTTATATGCAATAAAAATAATAAATGAATTTTAAACAAATAAATAAATAGATAAACTTAAATTTATATTCGATGATTTGTATAATAAACAAATTAAATCAAATTAATTCATTTATTAAATTAATTAATTTTTTCAAACTCATATTATCTTTAACACTAAAAAAATAAATTTTGACCGAGAATGCTACTCCTAATTTTATGTAGGTGACCACCTCACGGAAACTTTAAAAGCAAAAAGTTTCACAGCAGGCAAAAGTGGGTCATCTGTTCATTAATACATTAATTGCAATGCGCACTCGGACAGTTGATTGATTGGAATTAAAGAAAATTTTAATTTTTTTTAAATATTTAATGTGAATTTTATTTTATTTATTTCTAAATTCGCATAATCCTTCCAAAATATATATTTTTTTATTAAAAAATTTATTGGTGATGCTTTGTTGATGGTGATTTTTGTGACCAAGTATTTTGAACAGCTCAGCAAGGGGAGAGATAATTTCTTCTTTTGAGAGGACGAATATCCTGATGGTATTGACCGATATTCGACCAGGCATGGTATTCAGACCTGGTCTCCTGATTTTGGCTGAACTGATGACATAGTGTGGTGCAGCTATCAGAGACCGATAACATCATATCCGACCCCGACCACTATAGCATGGTAGCTCGGCTCAATCCTACCCTTCCTCCTGGATTGAAGAATGAGCTCAGATATTATGGGTCAGGTCGGAAGTAGTTGGATTAGTTCGGCATAATGTTTGGTCGTCCTCATGATGCTCGACGTATGACCGGGACCATTTGGACATTTCCCCCTGACATGTACCACCACCTGAAAGATCTTTACATGATGTCTTCATGATTGATGAGTGTGGCAGTGCCCAAAACAGAATGATTTAATGAAGTGTCAGATGATAGGTTTGCTTTCGGCGAGACAGTTGGGGTAGAGAGCCCATCAATCGGCAGGAAATCCACGTGGCTGACGTCATAAAGATATGAGAATAATGTTGTTTTTCCTTAGTATATAAATGAAGGGTAATCTCATTTGTAAGGGTTAGAAAAATCTCATTCAAGCACTACTTGTAAAAAATATACTAAGCAAACAGTTCGATAATACATGACCACCTTTGAAAAAGAGGTCGGCCGAGCTCGACTCAGTTATAAAATTAGTACTCTACTTTGTTCTCGTGGACGTAGGTTGAATATATTCCGCCGAACCACGTAAATCTTTTGTCGACTTTACTTTCGTTTCTTTCTCATGCTAAGTTTGCTTTTGGCCCCCATAACCGAACAAATTCACAATTGTTTGAGGATTGTTCCGGGAGCATTATCCCGAAATTGCCCCTGGAACTAAAATCATCTGTCAACAGTTGGCGCCGTCTATGGGGAAAGAGAAAAAAGTGCTTGACGTAGTAAGACAATGGCAGGAGACGGGAACCGTAGATCGTCGGAGGATTCAACAACTGAGTGGATGAAGAGAATGAAAGAAAGCATGAGAAAGGAAATAGAGTCAAACCAGAGCTTCATAAAGGCCATGATGGAGAAACTGGAAAAGTTAGAAAAGATGAACGATGAAAGGTTGGAGGGTGGTCCAAGTCAGAGGAGAGATGAGTTAGTAAAAGGAAAAAGGGTTGTAGATCTGGGCGGAGATGATGAACCCGAGAGGAGGGATATCCAAAAGGTGAGATCTGTTGTGATAACCGGAGCCTTGCCCGCAGAAAGAGTATGGGAGGAAGAAGAGGATAGGCAAACTCCAAAGTCCTCTAGTAATAGCCTACGCTTTAAGAAGGGCGGGCACAGAAGTACTTGGAGATTGGGGAGACACATGAAGACAAGAAGGAAGCAAGAAAGCTAAAGTACCGGAGTTCTAAATTTTGCCTGATTGAAGGGGTCTTATACCGGAGGAGGTACACGGTACCACTTCTAAGATGCTTCGCGTCCGAAGAAACGGACTATGTGCTCAGGGAAATACATGGAGGGATTTGTGGGAGCCATGTCGGGGGCAGTCAATTGCATATAAGACGCTAAGGCATAGATTCTTTTGGCTGACTATGCATCAAGACGAGGTGATGATAGCCCAGAAATGTGATGGGTGCCAGAAGAATGCAAACATTCGCCATCAACCAGCAGAGCAATTGACCCCGTTAGTCAGCCCCTGGCCATTCGCCCAGTGGGGACTAGACATGTTAGGGTTGGTGCTCAGAGTGCCAATCCGGATCGTATTTATGTTCGATTCATAAATACGAGTAATCTTATTTTCCATAATGTTACTAATTTAATGGTAGCACCATTGTCTTTTATACATATATTCAATCTAATTACGATTAGATATCTGATTACGATTAGATCGAAACTGAATCTGGTTCAGTGATACGTGTAAATTAGACAAAGACCATAGGATTTACATTATAGTGCACAGTTACAACGTAGTTTGTAATTGACATTGGGAAGCACACTATAAGATATATATCCTTAAATAAAGTTCATGGTCAAGATTTACTAACACAGGTCGGTTAGTAAAATCCGCTGAGACCAGTACATGTCGTATATCGTGACTTGGTCCGATAGTTTATCCCAGTGAACCATGAGTCTCGGGAGACTCGTATAGACATGCATGTGTTTATTTGATAAGACATTGAACGACTCACTGAAGATTTCCTAATAGATGGTACACCAACGTCAATAAGAATCTTCTTGAGTTGAGTGAGCATAGTGGTCATTCGACTTGAGATACCACAGTGGGATATATGAGTTATCATCCACACTTTGATGGCAGTCATGTCACCGATCTATTTAGATCAGATCTCTGCCTGTTCGTTGGGTGTGGACTAATGCTCATGATACCCAGTGCGTATCAAGAGATGATTCATCAGTATTGTGTACAAGGCATATGCATCCATACGTGTTTACGATCTAGTAAATCCATGGTCGTGGTATAACATCGGAAATCAGTTCCGAGTGTTATTTAGAGATCGTAAATTGAAAGTCGACTATATTATATCGAACGGATTTGACGTTCTCATTTATATCCCAAGTATAATATGGATAGCCTGTGACGAGGGATTATACGTATGTAATGACCTCGGCTTGTATAGTTTAGCGAGATTATCTGTGGTCGTCATAATTCATGTGAGTGAGTGAATTATGGACACGAAATTAGATTTCGTGACGGATAACCTAAACTTAGAGAGTCCACAATATGAAGTGTACTCGTTGAGCACTTGGGCAACGCAATATGAATAATACGGATTATTCATAATACTTCATCGGATTAAATGATTTATATTCAAATCGTTTAATCGGTTAAACGATAACACATGCATAAGGACATTTTTGTCAACAATAATGAATATGTATTTGTATTTGATACAAAATTTGATTTGATACATATTAATTATTTTTCAAATGAGATTTTGACACATGTCATTATATATGTATTTGTTATTTAATGTAAATAAAATACATATATATAATAATTATATTAATTAATTAATTATTAGATATTTAATTGTTAAATATTTGAATAATTAATTGATAAACTTTTTCATAATTGTTATGAAATATGTTTAATTATTATTTGAACACATGGCATATTTTTATTAAGCTAAATGTGTGTGAATTTGATTGGCCACCAAAAAGCTTAATATAATTTAATTTGATTAAATTGCAAAAAATGACCATAATACCCCTAAATGGTGACAATGCAATTTTAAAAAGGGAAATGTTTTCTTCTTCATTTATTCATCATCAATGGCCGAACAAACACCAAAAAGAAAGCTCTCAATATTGTTTTGAAGAAACCATGAAGAAATGAAGGAAACTCAAGAAAAAAAGGCTAATGATTTAGGAGATTTAAGGTAATTCTTGAAACCCTAAGCTTGGAAATTTAGTTTTTTATTTCTTGATGATTTAGAAAGGTTATAGGGTTCCTTCAATCTGAAATTGGGGCTTTTGGTTGTGGATGATGAATTGGAAGTGTTGATGCATGGTGAAGTAGTTTTGGAAGGAATATTGTAATTTTGGTCCAATTTGTTCATTTGATGACATGTTGCCATTCTAGAGTGTTATGACCACTCTTGTAACCCTAGAATTGTTCTTTGGTGCTTCATGTGTGGTGACTTTTGTTGGTGTTTTGATTAATTGATTTAATCTTAAAATTTTGATTTAAAGCATGAAATTGGGATTTTCGATTTCTAGATCAGATCTGAATAAACTGAAATTTTATGATGAAAATAATGTGTTATGAATGTATTGGATGTTATTTGGGAGTTGGAACAATTTCCGGAAAGTGTTTCGGAGTTGAAATAAGCGAAAACGGTGAAAAACGGTTACCAGGTGACTTTTGAGCCAACCGGGTGACGACTGTCCAAACAGTGAGTTTGTCACTGTTTGGGTAGCCCATGAACTGCCCTAACACTATTGGAGCTGACCAGGGCAGTCTCCATAAGTGTTGGGTGGTCGGTTCGGTCAAAAACACGTTTTAGGCCATTTTGAGGACAAACGTTTTTCGTAAAAGTTTCACGATGTTTCTATATATTTATGTCGTTATTTGATATCGAATAAATAGGTTTATAATATGAATAAATTATTCATATTAGATATTGAATAATTTATTCGGTAATTTGAAAAAGTTTTAAATTACGATTTCGCCCGAACCGCGCTTCCGCCGCGCCCTTCACCCAAAACCCAACAAAAATGGTATCAGAGCAGGTGTGATGCTTCATCCATTACATTATTCATGCTTGATATTTGATATTTGATCCAATTTTAATGTTCACACATGCAATAATCTATATATGTTTCTTGACTTTTCGGTTCTACGCTAACAGAAATGTACATAAATTTAATGTTAAATTGAGTTATGTTTTCTATCGGTAGAATTGAATTGTTTTAGAAAATAATTTAGATTAAAATTCTGCATTTGATGTAGAGTATAGCTTCCTGAGGAAAATCCCCGCTTAGAAATAAGGCTGCAAAGTGACATGTATTGAATACATATTTCTTGGTCCGTCTTGTCAGTACGATTTATGGGTATCTTTCTATAACTGCATCCGAGATCGTGCCAAGCTGTGAGGGTGTAGGTTATGGGATTTTATCCATGCCGATTGTATATTGATACTAGACAATTTCAAGTGAAAGTGGAAATCCTGAACGTGCCAAAGCTGTCAGGACTACATCGGTAGCTTGAGTTTGTCATTGACAAGTGAAGCCTTGATACGCCTCATTATGAATGTGCCAAAGTTGTCATAACGAGAAACAGTCAGGACCAAAACCAGAAGTCACTGGTGAGTGATTGACAATAGGTTGTCTACCTAATGAATATACGTAGCGAGATCGTGCCAAAGCTGTGAGTCGAAATATATTCATGGGATCTTACTCTCACTCTGGAATTCGATTTAATTATTGAATTCCCGTTGTCCGTTGGGGATTACGGTATTACGAAAAGTAGTGGGAAACACTGGTGGGTTAAAAATCCATAACTTAAGCAGTGTGTAATTTTATGGAAAATTCTGCTTTGTTTTCCTTTTATTCTATATTGTTTATAGATTTATACTTCCAATCCACTATATGCTTATTACTTGAATAGATTTTATGAATTTACTTATGGTTGAGTAATTCTAGAATAGGTTCTAGAAAGACAGTAGACTTAGATAGTGTTAGATTAGTTCAAACCATCGGGAACTGTTGTTCCAGTTTTCTTGAAAAATCAAGATGGTTAGTGACTTAGTTACTAAGTCACGATTAGGTAATCTAAAAGGATATATGTTTTGGATATAATTATATAGTAAGAATAGTTTCTTATGCAGTAAGAATTGACACGAATTAGTTCATGTCTCGACATTCTTGACTGGCATTAAGAAAACCCATATATTATTTGTTTATCTTATAATGACGTTTCTTGGCTTTTAGTGACTTTTAGAAGTCACGTGTCTGACACAGTTTGCTAATCAATCATTTGCAATTATAGCGAATAATTGAACGCAAATTGTAAATCTTAAGAAAATGAGATGTGTATAGTTGCGTATAAAGAATGTTGATTCTCACAATACGACAATTGTAGGTATTGGATACCAGATCTCGTGTCTAGTTAATTAAATAATGTTTAATAACTGTTTTTGATATTTGATATCAGAACTTGTGACTATTGGATAGTTACTTGTTCTTTATAAACAGTTGTTACATATTTTAATATGACTAGTATGTCATTAATGAAAAGATAAACATTAAGAAAAATATTCGGTAAAATAAATAACTTAAAACTGTGCTTTATGAGATTTTATCATAAAAGCATTAGATGCTTATTCCTTATGGTAAAAGATGGTCTGATACGAGTTCACACCACATATCCTTATCCATTTAATGAATATCGTATTCAGGATGTGATTAAATCTCATTTAACCAATGATCATCATTGGACCACAAAATCTATTAGACTATACATTGGATGTATGTAGTTTAATGAATTAGAAATTGTCTTAGATAGTTTTCTTTACTCCGTAACTTAGTTAATGAATTGTCATGACTTAGTTACGTGTTTCTAATAGAGAACATGTTGAACGTCTTGAATTGTTCGAGAACTTTCAATATGTTTTCTGATCAAACGCGGATAGAATATTTTAAATGGTTCAAAGATATTCTATTAGAAGTATTGAAAACTATAACTTTAAAATTCATCTTGAATCTTTGAATTGTTCAAGGATGTTCGATATGATCAAACATATGAATTTAAGGCAATTAGTTCTAAAGTTATTTAATGAATATGATTCTTATTCAATATTAAACTTCCGCGATTCCATTTTGATGGAATTGGTCAGTGAGAGTTATCGAATCTTATATGATTTGATTCGTTGATATTGAGTATTACCGAATTAGTTTTTCAATACTCTTGAGGTTATGCTCCAGTAATACTAATTCATCTATTTAATTAAGGTTCCATTCGTTCCTACTGTTACATATATGATATGTATAGTATAAAATTCGAGTCTTGAAAAGTTTAAGATTTGAATCTTTCTTTTGTATAATTGTTATATAATTGAAAGTACTTGTGCCTCAGAGGTATGAGTGAAAGGTTTATCATTTATTCTATTTAATGGAATATTGTATTCTATTTGATAGAATATCTTTTCTATGATCCTGAATAATAAATTTGTTTTGTTACTTGGTTGTTAACATTGGATGTTGACGATTGCAGAAAAGATTTGACTTATTAAAGTCAAATGTGAGAATGATAAATTATAAGTGGAACTATATAAGTAATAAGATGATAAAACCTTTTTGTCATCTTCCGTATAAGTCCAATAGGATGTCAGAATCATTTGCGAAGTATTTGATACTTATTGGTTCTGTTGTTTTCTTATTGAAGAAAATTATCCTATAACTTATAATGGGAGCGATATTTGATATCGATTTCGGTAATTATCATTGAACCATAGATCTAAAATTGTTCATAGCTTACTACGATCAAGTTTTGAACTTGATTAGGCTTTCGTTATGAATAGTTCATAAAATGTGCAAATTGTTTGCGCAATAAAAGTAAAGTGAGCTTGATAAAGGTTTGACCTTTATAGTATGACAGTGAGAAATGTTATACTCATTAGTCTATTGTAGATTATGAGAATAATTGTCTCTAGTCACACTAATTGAACAGTTAAAGATCTGTTGGTTATTGTTGATATTAAACTATGTATTTTGGTTAAAGAATGCAAAGTGGTGTTCTCGAGTGATTTCTTCGAATGAGAGATCCGTCATGATTTCTTTGTTTGAAGAGTTCATTCTAGAATGGCCCAAGAGTTTGTATTCTGCAAAAATCACAGTTTGATATTGTAATACTGCGTGACAAAAAAAATAAAAAATGCTTTTGACCTTTTTCATTTTGAAAGATTATATAAGAAGGAGAAATGGAGACGCGTACTAATAAAATAAAATAATATTCTTTCTCTCTCTCCTATTTTTCTCTCTCCCACAGCTCTCCCTTACTGTCAAATTTTGAAACCGTCACCGCCGCTTCACCGCCGATCACCTTCAGCCACGCGATGGCCCGCCATGTATCTGCCGATGTCAGCTTTCCAGATCCGCTGATATCGAGACCATCGGCCGCCGAACGCTCCGCCACGTGCCGCCGGAAGGGAGCGACTCGTTGCCGTCGTTTCTGGATTTTCCGGCCGTCTCCGATCACTTTTGACGGCCACCTCCGGCTTGTGAACACTTTTCAGGCTGAGATCTTTCCAACGCCAGTGGTCACTTCCTGATCCGACATCGTTTGGGTTGTTTTCTGTATTGCGATTATAGGTAATTCGGGATTTGTACTGGAAGTTGAGATCCATTTGTTGGATCGGAAATCCGAACATATCAGATTGTTGCTCTCGATTATACGAGCGTTTTGGTATATATATTCATCGTTGAAAGTATCTGGTTGTGGGGTCCGATTTTCGTTGTGGGGCCCGGTTGTATCAGCAAGTTCCGAAGCCGTTCGTCGCTGTGATCCTTGAGATGTTTGCTGACCAGTGGATCTTTCTTTGAGAGATTTGGATATCGTTGGAGCTCGATTTTTAGCGATGATATAGATTTATTCAGGGCATTTGCGTGGATAGAGGTAAGTACACTCAGTGGTGATTCTCTTAACACAATTGTTTGATGATTGATGGTTGTTGTGAGAGTCGGTATATATAAATATAATGGTATAATTATAATTATATATATTTATATTAAATATATTTTGTTGAGATATAACATTGAATAATTGAAAGCATGATAAATATGAATTCCTGATTATTGAGATGAGATTGATGGATTGGATGCGAGATGTGATTGTATTGGATTATGTGTGTTGTTGTGTTATGCAGTCGGGTTTTGTATGATAGTGGTCGGAGATGAGATGTGATGATACATCAGGTGGTATGAGATGATGGAAACCTTGGGAGTTGTGATGAGATACTATCTCATTGGTTTTTGATTTGATGGTAAACCTTGGGAGTTGTGATGAGGTACTCTCCCATTGGTTGATATGGTGGGAAACCATGAGAGTTGTGATGAAGTACTCTCTCATTGGTTTCAATCCACTATTATACTTAACCCGGATTAGCAACCCTGTTTGATAGATGTTTGTATTGTTGTGGGATGATTGTTGAGATAATATTATAATATATGCTAATTTCATATATTGTATTATAATATAAATATAAATATATATATTTATATATGTATGTTATATGTTGGAAAATTGACTGAGTAATCGATAACATGAGAACATAAATGGTGAATACTAATTTGAGATATAAATTGTATATTTGTACTATGAATTGAAGTATTGAGTACTATGTGATTTTGAGATGAGTTGATGGATGAAATGAGATGAGATGTGTTGTATTGGATGTGGTGTGAGATTATTGTTACGCTACCAGATTTAGTATGATAATGGTCGGATATGCGAGATTATGCGATATTAGCAGAGGTGTGTGGTTCAATCCCCCTCTTGCACATTATGCTAGATGATATGATGGAAAACCCTGGGAGTTGTGATGAGGTACTCTCTCATTGGTTTTGATATGGTGGGAAACCTTGGGAGTTGTGATGAGGTACTCTCCCATTGGTTTCAATCCATTATTATACCGAATCCGGATAGCAAACCTTGTTTGATTGAGATGTGTTGTTGTGAGTATGTTCTGCCTGAGATAGCTGTTATATATCTTAACTGATATTTTCATATATTAATTATCATTTATATTATATATATATACATACACTTATATATATATATTTCTATTTTGTTGGTGAGGTCATGTTGAGAGTATGAGTGCTTACTTGCTGAGCTTTTAAGCTCACTCCCATCTTTCCCCAAACATTCCAGGTAGTTCGCGAGCATAGATTTTGATCCACGTGCCACAATTATCTTTTGGGGTTGGTCCAGACATTCTAGTCGTCATTTGTATTTTTTTTAAGTCTTGTATTGTAAACCATAAAAGTTGTGTATACTTTATGGGCTTGTAATTTGTGATGTAATATTTGTGTGTTTTAATTTGGTTGATTTGGCTTATAGAATGATTGAGGTAAAGAAGTCTACGAACCTCTTTCTAGGGTTGGGCCCGCTCTAGGGAGGGGGTCGTGACAGATATACTAGCTTATAGAGCATATTGTAGACTCAAATAAGTTTTCCGAAAATCTGTGCTCTCTGATTTTGATATCAGTCAGATTGTCTGATTTTATCGAAGTATAGAGAGTACGTATTTGTCACTAGGGTCAGTAGGAGCGTACAAATATCTTATAGTGATATATATCCTAACGACATCATCATTATTAAAGTAATAATGAGATTTTTGTATGGTAAAATGTTTACTTAAGTCTTATTTTCTCCGTGAAAGCAGTGAGAGTAGTCTCTGATATATTTGATATAAAGTTTCATATATGATATAAAACTAAGAGACTTGTGAAATACTTCCATTAGTCGCGTATTAGATATGATCTAATAAAGGACATAGTAAGACTATATGTATGACAGTTAGTATAATTGTTTGACAGTTAAGGTGTCATATATATATATATAATATTCATCTTCCGTAAAAGATGATTCCTTTGTCGAAAAAGAGATTGATTGGAATGTCTAGTCAATCTTACGCATCATAGGATGATGGCGTAATGATACTATATTATGTGTGATTAAAGATATCAATTTAATCGTAATTGTTACGAGTTATTTTGATATGTTGCGGACCATATGATGGATCATGCAACATGTTCTTTGTGATCTTTGAAATATTAAGAACAAGTTTCTCATTCCTGGAGAATTTAGTCTGCAACCATAAGGTGTCAGATTAGTTTTAATCCCAATTATGACATTAGATGGTCTATGTCATATAAATTCAGAAAAGATGTAGTGGGAGTGTCACCATTGATTCTACTGAACTAGTGGAATCAGTTGCAACTTATGAAGTTGCATAATGACCTTATAGATTAGAAATGTTGATATTAGTTTTGTGCTTGCGGTTGTCTTATAGTATTTTGGATTTGATCCATATATACTTAGAAAACTTAGCAGCTATAGCACAAAACTGATATAGCGTCTGAGTCATATTAATGTAGAATTTGGATTCGGCAGAATATGAATGATGCTGGCTAAGGAAAACAATTGGGTTTGTTTGACAGACTCGATTTGTTAAAGCGGGCTTACTTGTTGTTGCCTACCTCTTGAGTGCCAGGTGAGCTCTTGAGGGCCATGAGTATGCGATACACATTAAGATGTGTATATGATACCGTTGATTGACACTAGAGTAAGTGAGATAAATTGTTAGGGTTGGTGCTCAGAGTGCCAATCCGGATCGTATTTATGTTCGATTCATAAATACGAGTAATCCTATTTTCCATAATGTTACTAATTTAATGGTAGCACCCTTGTCTTTTATACACATATTCGATCTAATTACGATTAGATATCTGATTACGATTAGATATCTGATTACGATTAGATATCTGATTACGATTAGATCAAAACTGAATCTGGTTCAGTGATACGTGTAAATTAGACAAAGACCCTAGGATTTACATTATAGTGCACAGTTACAACGTAGTTTGTAATTGACATTGCGAAGCACACTATAAGATGTATATCCTTAAATAAAGTTCATGGTCAAGATTTACTAACACGGGTCGGTTAGTAAAATCCGCTGAGACCAGTACATGTTGTATATCGTGACTTGGTCCGATAGTTTATCCCAGTGAACCATGAGTCTCGGGAGACTCGTATAGACATGTAGGTGTTTATTTGATAAGACATTGAACGACTCACTGAAGATTTCCTAATAGATGGTACACCAACGTCAATAAGAATCTTCTTGAGTTGAGCGAGCATAGTGGTCATTCGACTTGAGATACCACAGTGGGATATATGAGTTATCCTCCACACTTTGATGGCAGTCACGTCACCGATCTATTTAGATCAGACCTCCGCCTGTTCGTTAGGTGTGGACTGATGCTCATGATATCCAGTGCGTATTAAGAAAGGATATGTCCGTCCTATGTACAGGGCATAGACATCCACACGTGTTTACGATCTAGTAAAGCCATGGCCGTGATATAACATCTGAAATCAGTTCCGAGTGTTATTTAGAGATCGTAAATTGAAAGTCGACTATATTATACCAAACGAATTTGACGTTCTCATCTATCCCAGGTATAATATGGATAGCCTGTGACTGAGAGATTATACGTATGCAATGACCTCGGCTTGCATAATTTAGCGAGATTATCTGTGGTCGTCATAATTCATGAGTGGGTGAATTATGGACACGAAATTAGATTTCGTGACGGATAAACCTAAACTTAGAGAGTCTCACAATATGAAGTGTACTCGTTGAGCACTTGGGCAACGCAATATGAATAATACGGATTATTCATAATACTTCATCGGATTAAATGAGTTAATTCGAATCGTTTAATCGGTTAAACGATAACACATGCATAAGGACATTTTTGGTCAATAATAATGAATATGTATTTGTATTTGTATTTGTTCCAAAATTTGATTTGATACATATTAATTATTTTTCAAATGAGATTTTGACACATGTCATTAATATATGTATTTGTTATTTAATGTAATTAAAATACATATATAATAATAATTATATTAATTAATTATTTAGATATTTAATTGTTAAATATTTGAATAATTAATTGATAAACTTTTTCATTATTGTTATGAAATATGTTTAATTATTATTTGAACACATGGCATGTTTTGATTAAGCTAAATGTGTGTGAATTTGATTGGCCACCAAAAAGCTTAATATAATTTAATTAGATTAAATTGTAAAAAATGACCATAATACCCTTAAATGGTGACAATGCAATTTTAAAAAGGGAAATGTTTTCTTCTTCATTTATTCATCATCAATGACCGACCAAACACCAAAAAGAAAGCTCTCAATATTGTTTTGAAGAAACCATGAAGAAATGAAGGAAAATCAAGAAAAAAATGCTAATATTTAGGAGATTTTAAGGATAATTCTTGAAATCCTAGCTGTGGGAAATTTAGTTTTTTTTCGTGTATTTAGTCTTGTAATGTTCATAAAATTTTAGAAAAGGTGACTGGTGAGGGTGCCTGTCACCGTCCCAATTATAAAAATTGGGGCTTTTTGGTTGCTGTGTAGTAGCCGTAGTGAATATATAGGTATGTGTCAGCGTTCGGCTCGAATCCACTGTTCTCTAGGTACACAGCTCAGTAAATCGCTTGTAGGGTGTGGCGTTGATACTGTTTGCGTTACTATTGTATTGTCTGTGCGTGTGGACTCTAATTTGGTTGGTGCTTTGGTATTAAATGTGCGAGTTGCCATCTAGAGGCTTAATTTTAATGCCACTCATTTGGCTATTACACCTCAGCACCGCATGCTCAAGAACATCTAATAATCATTGCATAAAACAACATCATGTTAAACAACCTAATCATGCATAGGAAAATAAATATCATGCTAAACGACTACATCATGCTTAGAAACAACCAATTAATCATGCATAAAACTATAACATATTAAACATCCTAATTATGCATAGAAAAATAAATATCATACTAAACAATTAAATCATGCTCAAACACAAGTTTGGATAAAAGAAAATACGTGTGTCTTTCGAGTGGTACGTGGAATTGTATCCCGAGTACAAACCGCACTACCGTCCATTCGGATTCGGCTACGGAATTTATGTCCGAGTTTCCATCCGATATACCACAAGAAATAACACATATTTCATTCACCCCAAAATCACATCATACACTAATTCATCATTTCATGTAAACTAATTCTAATAACATGCTTAAATAACCATTCTAAGTCATTATTTCATGTGAGCCAATTCCAACAACATGCCAAGTTAACTACTCATGCTAAAATACATAAAATACATTTTTAATTATTATTTTATGTGAGAAAATTTTGTATTATAAACCCTCAGGTCTAACCTTTTTTTGTCGTTGCTCGGAGACACGTTACACGGCCGTCGGAAAGGCTAAGTCACCACGATCGCACCGGTTCGCTGTTGCAGTGTTTCGCTCACTGTTTTGCCACTTCGCTCGCTGTTTTGAGTCCACTTCGCTGCGTTCCAAGTCTTCGTGCTTTGCCCACTGGTTGGTAATGATATAAGTTTGTTTTGGTGGATTTGGAGGGGTATTGGATGGCCGTTTGCTTGGTTCCTCAAAGGATTTCGAGTTCAGTGTTTTGCTCACTGTTTTGGTGAATTTGGTCACTGTTTTGAGTGTAATGAGCTGCTGTTTGGGCGTGAATGATGAGGGTTGATGAGGCAACTTGTGTACTGGTTTGAGGAGGAAAATGGAGGTGATTTTAGGGCTGTTTTGCTGGCTAAAGTCGCAGCCAAAACTGACCAGAACAGAAGGTGAAGATGCGTCAGTTCAAGGTGCAGTGGGGGCGTTTTTTGGGACTGTTTTGGGGCTGCGAATGGGGCTGTGTTTGGAGAGTGTTTAGTGCGACTTTAGGGCTTTATTTGAGGCTTATTTTGGTGTGTTTTAGGGCTGTGAATGGTGGCTAAAATTCGGCAATGGAGGGCAGTGAAAGGGGCTTAGGCGTGAATGTGTGGAGAGGATAGAGGGTTGTTTTGATCTTCTAAAATGCTTAATCTTTTCTTGATGTGTATTCCTTTTTTTCCAAGGCAGAAAAATGAAGGTTTAAATAGGCAAATGGAGGGCATTAATGAGATTGGCAAGTGATAATGAAAGGTAATCATTTGATGACAAGTTTTGTTGGAAATGGAAGGAAGGTAATGTATAATTGTGATCCTTTGTTGAAAATTCAATAAAGGTTGAAAGGAAAGGAAATGAAATGACAAGTTTTGTTTGGAAATGGAAGGAAGGTAATGTATAATTGTGATCCTTTGTTGAAAATTCAATAAAGGTTGAAAGGAAAGGAATGAAATGACAAGTTTTGTTTGGGAATGGAAGGAAGGTAATGTATAATTGTGATCCTTTGTTGAAAATTCAAAAAAAGGTGATGGAAAATGAAGAAAATGAGAGGGGATTGTGATGGGCGTGGGGCTTGATGGCTAAATGATGTGGGGTTGATCTAATAATGCCTTGGAAATTAGGTGTCAAGGTAAAAGTGAGATCAAAGGTGTAAAGTAAATTGGTGGAAGGATAAATCATGTTTGAATAGTGCAAGAAGGGTGAATTTTGGTGTCATGGTCGTGGGCCTCATGGGTGGTGGGCTTGGTGTTTGATCTATTTTGGTTTCATGGGCTTTGGATGTGGGGGTTTAGGTTTGCTTTTTGGGTTGTAGATACGCTTTGAAACGAACATTCAGCAAGCAAACTCTGAGCGAACTTAGCAAATTAATTCCGAAACGTATTATCTCTTGACTTAACCTTTCCTTCGGCCATTTTCCGCGAACTCCACGACTAAAAGGCGGTGCCTCCTTATAAGACTCCTCATCGGGTTCGGTATACGAAAATGCAATGCCTACAGTCGCCCCCACTTTGATGGGATTTGTTCAGTGTGTGCCAGTGACAATCCTATCAAAGTTCGTGCAATGCATTTTTACTTACCTGGCTCGCCAGCTGCCACTTGGCTTACCTGCTGCTTCGAACTTAGTTGATGATGCAGTGGACCTCGATCCTGGGACGCATCCCAATACCTGCAACTGACAAGGGCCTCGGCCCAGGGACGCACCCCAAAATAGAATATATGATGCAGTGGGTCTACGACCCTAGGACGCATCCCAATAACTGCAACCGACAACGGGGCCTCGACCCTGGGACGCATCCCAATACCGCTGACAAAATGGGCCTCAGCCCGGGACGCATCCCCAAAATAATGCAGTGGGTCTACGACCCTGGGACGCATCCCAAAAACTGCAACCGACAACGGGGGCCTCGACCCTGGGACGCATCCCAATACCGCTGACAAAATGGGCCTCAGCCCGGGGACGCATCCCCAAAATGGAATATATGATTGGGTCTACGACCCTGGGACGCATCCCAATAACTGCAACCGACAACGGGGGCCTCGACCTGGGACGCATCCCAATACCGCTGACAAAATGGGCCTCAGCCCGGGACGCATCCCCAAAAGGAATATATGTGGGTCTACGACCCTGGGACGCATCCCAATAACTGCAACTGACAACGGGGGCCTCGACCCTGGGACGCATCCCAATACCGCTGACAAAATGGGCCTCAGCCCGGGGACGCATCCCAAAAAAAAATATATGATGCAGTGGGTCTACGACCCTGGGACGCATCCCAATAACTGCAACTGACAACGGGGGCCTCGACCCTGGGACGCATCCCAATACCGCTGACAAAATGGGCCTCAGCCCGGGGACGCATCCCCAAAATAATGCAGTGGGTCTACGACCCTGGACGCATCCCAATAACTGCAACCGACAACGGGGGCCTCGACCCTGGGACGCATCCCATACCGCTGACAAAATGGGCCTCGGCCCGGGGACGCATCCCAAAATGGAATATATTACGATGATGTGGGTCTCGACCCTGGGATGCATCCCAAACTTCTGAAATGATGATATGGCCTCGACCTTGGGACTCGCCCCCCAATACTGATACTGAATGGGCCTCAGCCCGGGACTGATCCTGAATGGGTCACCCAAATATGAATGGTGGACTTCCCCCACTGAACTGATATGGGACCTCGCCCAAACTGAACTGATATGGGCTTCGCCCAAACTGATACTGATTGGGCCTTCCCCAGACTCCTGATGTGGCCTCTCCCCCCCAACTGATACTGATATGGGCCTCCCCAAACGATACTGATGTGGGTTCACCCTGGGACGCATCCCAAAACTGCTGATATAATGTTGCTCGACCCTGGACGCATCCCCAAACGGTTTCTGTTGATGCTGACGTGGGCCCGAACCTGGGACTCATGTCCATACTGATACTGATGTTATCTGAATTGTGGGCCTCTTGTTCATCCCTGATATACTGTTGGTGTGGGGCTTGTTCCCCAAACTGAACTGAAATGGGCCTCGCCCTCGACTGATGCTGATATGGGATTCGCCCACAAGCTGATGCTGATATGGGCCTCGGCCCTGGACTCATCCCCAAACTGATTTGATGGGGCTTCGTCCCCCATCTGATATGGCCCCAAGCCGATGATATGGAACCTGTCCTAAATGATGTGGGCCTCGCCCCAAGCTGATATGATATGGGCCTCGTCCCCCAAGCTGATATGGGACTCGCCCCCAACTGAAATGTGGGCCTCGCTCCGCTGGGGCCTCGCCCCAAGCTGAAAAGATGTGGGCCTCGCCCAAGCTGATATGATATGGGCCTCCTCCCAACTGATATGGGCCTCGCCCTGAATCATACTGGAACTGATAATAATGTGGGCCTCGCCCCAGAGTGATATCTGGAGACTGACTGAATGTGGGCTCGCCCCCAGACCATACCCGATAGATACTGATATTGATGTGGGCTTCACCCACATAGTGCCGTACCCGGCAAACTGATGAATGATGTGGGCCTCAACCCAGAGTGCCATACCGGGCAAAGACTGATATGATATGGGCCCTGTTCCCAAGCTAAGATGATATTTCTATTTATTACCCTCTCACGAGATAATCTTGATAGCTAGACATATTTTTGTCCTCAACGAATGCTTCGTGTCAAAAACAGAGAACCTTCAAAGTATTTGATATACTCAATTTCGATTGTCTGAATAGGTGATCTGAACTAGACTCCTAATGTGTGTGTGATAAGGCTCTTTCGCAGCTTAGTCCTTAAGTAAGCCAACTTGGTGATTTCGTTTCAGAGAATCGAACCAGTGGGTCTAACCAACCTGGATGTCTTAATCACATTCTGTGATTACTTTCGGCATACTCAACATGATATGGTTTTCATCTTTTCTTTTGTCTCTCTCTTTTCATTTTTTTTTTTTTTTTTTTTCTCTTTTTTTTTTCTTTTTTTTTTTTCTTTTTTCTGACACACCTACCCTTTAAGGTAGCATTTCTCCTCATGGTGGTCCTAATACTCGCCCATTGGTAGCTTCACGCTTATTTGTTATAGGCGGCCCATTTTTCTTTTTTCTTTTTTTTTTAGAGACTTTTTCTTTTATTTCTGACCATATCATATATCATAGCATCAGTAATCAAGTGTGGACACCCAGGCGAACGGTCATTCACTAATACGTCATCTCTTCAACTAGTCACCTTGCCAACTACTCAGGTTTCTACTGCTAGGATCCTGTAATTAGGTGCTCGTGAGTCTAACTCAGATCAATCTATTCAGAATACCGGAAGAGAGCGTGTCTCGTACTTATCGTTTCTAGGGTTTCTCCCTACAGCATACAATGTCATCACCGGACATATGTCTATCTACCAAAGATTTCTCTCTATATCATCAATTTTTTTTTTTCAAGGAATTCTTCCTTTCAACTGCTGGCAATGTGGGCTTCGCCCCTTGGGATCCGTTCCCTAAACTCATGCTAATATGGGCCTCAACCATGGGGTCCATCCCCGAAACAGACTGATATGGGCCTCAACCCTGGGACTAATCCCTGAGACTAATACCGATTCATTTCTGAAACCGACTGTACTGTTGTTGCTTCTGATTGGCTTGTCTTTGCCGACTTCTCTTTTTCTTCTTTAAAACCTTTGAATACAAAACAAAACAAAACAAAACAAGATAAAACAAAACAAAACAGAAGAGAAGGCAAGTGCGTTACCTGCAGGTGTGCCGGTCCTCTTAGTGATCGCTCGGTCAACCTGTGAATACAAAGCAAAACACACACAAAGAGAATGCAAAATACGTTATGTGTATGCATGTATGCATGAGTTTCCTATCCCGTCAGGTTAGGTTTTCTACAGGAGACTACTCAGTCCTCTCTCCATCAGGCAAAATACAGCTTCAGTCTGTCAACATTAATCGGCTCGGTGAACTCATTCCCTTCTAAGTCCGACAGTCTCACTGCTCCATTTCCCATTACCTTCTGGACGATGTACGGCCCTTCCCAGTTTGGCCTGAACTTTCCCCTCGGGTCTGTTGTCGACGGCTTCGACTGTTTGAGCACCAAATCACCTTTTCTGATCTTAGTAGGACGCACCTTCTTATTGAATGCCCGTGCCAACCTCTTCTGATATATCTGCATGTGATGCAAGGACTTCAACCTCTTTTCATCCATCAATGCTAATTGTTCAAGCCTCTGCGCAGCCCATTCTTGTTCAGGCAATTCTGCTTCTACTAACACCCGCATGGACTGTATCTCAACTTCCACCGGCAATACTGCTTCCATTCCGTAGACCAAAGAGTAAGGTGTGGCCCCTGTCGCCGTTCTTACTGATGTTCTGTATCCCCACAAAGCATACGGTAGTTTGTCGGCCCAATCTTTGTAGTTCTCTGTCATCTTGGCCAATATTGTCTTAATTGTCTTGTTGGCTGCCTCAACTGCTCCATTAGCCTGCGGCCTGTATGGTGAGGACTTATGATGGCCTATCCCATACTTCTGTAGCATTGCCTTTGTCTCTCCTTGAAACTGAACTCCGTTATCCGTGACCACATGGTGCGGCATACCATACCGACAAATAAGATTTCGAGCAATAAACTTTGCCATCTGCTTTGCTGTCACATTACGGAATGACTCGGCTTCTACCCATTTCGAGAAGTAGTCCACGGCCACTACTACAAAGCGATGCCCATTCGATGCATTCGGTCGAATTTCTCCGATCATATCTATTCCCCAAGCTGAGAAAGGCCATGGCTCTGACAATCCACGTAATTCTGTGTGTGGCAAATGGTTCAAATTGCCGTGTGCTTGACAGTCATGACAATGCTTCACTAGCTTTGCGCAGTCTGTCTCCATGGTCGACCAGTAAAAACCTTGTCTCACTATCTTGCGTGACAGATTCAACCCGTTCATGTGCGGACCACATACTCCAGCATGTACTTCCTTCATTACCTGTTGAGCCTCTTCTTTTCTCAAACATTTCAACTGGATACCGTTTGCTTGTCTCTTGTACAACTCCCCTTTCAAAATTACATATTGGGAAGCTAACTTCTGAATGGCTAACCTGTCTTTTCTGCTTGCTCCATCCGGGAGTTCCCCGCGTTCCAGACATCTCTGAATGTCATGATACCAAGGTTTCCCATCATCGACTTCCACCTCTAGGATTCTTTCCATCTCATAAACTGGTTTGCTTGCCGTCGTCAATACAAGTGGCTTCATTACCAGTTTCTCTGGATTTTCCCAAGTTGCTGCAAGTGTAGCTAATGCATCCGCCATCTGATTCTCTTCTCGAGGCAAGTGCTGAAACTTACAGTTATGGAGAGCTTGTGCCAAGTTCCTGAGATGAAATAAATAAGGCTTCAATCGTTCTTCCTTCAGTTCCCATTCTCCTTGCATCTGTCGGATTACCAACAATGAATCTCCATAAACCTCCACATTCTCAGCTTTCAAGGCTATTAATGCAGTTAATCCAAAAGCACATGCTTCGTACTCAGCCATGTTATTAGTTACACCGAATGTCAACCTCTTGGCCATAGGTAAGGTTTCTCCTTCAGGGGTCACTATCACAATGCCAATTCCGGCTCCTTTACAGTTCACTGCTCCATCAAAATACATCTTCCATCCCTGAATTGCTATTGCTTGAATCTCCTCATCTGGGAATTCAAACTTGTACTGATCCCCTTCGACGGGCTGTAATGCCAGGAACTCTGCTATGGCTCGTCCTTTGATGACCTTGGAGGTGAGGTACTCAATGTCAAACTCTGTCAACAATACCAACCATCTACCTAATTTCCCAATCAATGAAGGCACTGAATGCAGATATTTCAAAGGATTCTCTTTTGCCACTACCTGTATCTTGTATGACTGAAAATAATGTCTTAGTTTTCTGGAGGCCCACACCACTGCTAGACAAATCTTCTCTACCTCTTGGTAGCGAGCCTCATACGGGAGCATCTTCTTACTCAGATAATAAACTGCATGTTCCACCCCTGTCTCATCTGCCTGTACCATCATCGCCCCCAGTGCTTCTGGTTCTATGGCTAGATATAGTATCAAGGGCATGCCTGGTCTCGGAGGTCTCAACACAGGGGGTTTCACCAAATATTCTCTGATTCTGTCGAAAGCTGCTTGACACTGCTCGTTCCACTTCACTGGCTGGTCCTTTCTCAACAGCTTGAAAATAGGCTCACATACCGACGTCAACTTGGCAATGAACCTGCTGATGTACTGGATTTTCCCCAGGAATGCTCTGACTTCTTTTTCTTTTCGGTGCTGGCATCTCAGTAATTGCCTTGGTTTTCTCTGGGTCTACTTCTATTCCGCCCATTCCTACTGTATGGCCAAGCAACTTACCCGACGTCACTCCGAATACACACTTCTTGGGGTTCAACCGCAAGTTGTACTTTTCGACTCTCTGGAGGAACTTCTCAATGCTTCAATATGCCCAACCCTCGTTTCTGACTTTACCATCATGTCATCCACATACACTTCAATTCTTTGTGCATCAAATCGTGGAATAATGTAGTGGCCATCCGTTGATAAGTAGCTCCCGCATTCTTGAGGCCAAATGGCATCACCTTATAGCAGTAAGTACCCCATTCAGTGACAAAGGCAGTCTTATGCTTATCTTCTTCAGCCATGAGGACCTGATTGTATCCCGAAAATCCATCTGCGAATGAATACATAGCAGATAAAGCCGCACTGTCAACCAGTACGTCTATATGCGGTAAAGGAAAATCGTCTTTCGGGCAAGCCTTATTAAGATCTCTGTAATCCACACACATTCTGACCTTCCCGTCTTTCTTCGGCACCGGCACAATATTTGCCAACCACTCAGGATAATTCACCACTTCTAGGAATCCCACATCTATCTGCTTTTTGACTTCTTCTCTGACTTTCTCGGCCCACTCAGGCCTCATTCTTCGGAGTTTCTGCTTTACCGACTTCATATTTGGATAAGTCGGTATTGCATGTTGGGCGATACTTCTGTCAACCCCAGGCATGTCTTCATAAGACCAAGCAAATACTGTAGCATATTTGACTAACATCTCCTCTAATTTCTTCTTCGCTCTTCAGGAGAAACCTCACTTGCAATCAGAATTTCCTTGGGGTTTCAGACGTGCCAAGGTTGAATGTGTTTGTTTTAGTTGAGTTGATGTCAAATATGCTCAAGTCATGCAAATTGAGAGACTCAGACAAGTAAGCAAAATGAACGTCTTTATTGCTAGCAGATGCGGAAATACATTCAAATAGGTCAGAGAGATAAACATCTTCCTCATCCACAGATGCCCATCTCCCGTAGTTGGGTCTTCCTCAATATTCTTACTCTCTTCAAGGGTCAAGCTCTCCAATATCATCAACTCTTCCTCCCACTTCTCATCTTCTTTCTTCTTCTCTTCAGCCAGTGGCTTTTCTCCCAACAGGTCCTGGAAGATCTCAAACCCGGGCACCACTATCCCGTTCACCTCCACTGGTTCAGGTTCTCCTTGATACCCCGAGGCCTTAACAAAGCACTCCATCAGCTTTAGTCCTTTCTTCTTGGCCTTGAGCTTGTCCTCATCATAACGGTATCCCAAACCCTTCCGAGTATTTTGCCCTTTGAAATCTGGCAGTGTCGAACCCTGTCCTGGCTCAAACTTCATTTTCTCCATAATTCGGGCTACTTTAGGATCTACCCCCACTCCTCAAAATCACTGACACTTGGAACCTTGTGAAAGGTTGTATTTCCAAAGCGGCTACGGCATTATCCACCTCGGCTTGGATAGTGACAATTTTCCCGTCATAAGGGAACTTGATCATCTGATGTGTAAAGTAGAGGACACGCCCCCAAGCTTATGGAACCAGGGCCTTCCCAAAAACAAGGCAAAAGTGGCTGGGATGTCCAGCACAGTGAACTCCACTTCATCTTCAACCGGACCAACCTTGACTATTGCGGCAAAAGTATATTCGACTCCTCGCTTGCTATCATCATAGGCTTTAATAGTCATGTTAGAAGGACTCAACTCAGTTGGCTCAATACCCAGCCTTGCCAGAATTTTCAATGGGCATACATTGATGAAAGAGCCATCATCCACCATCACGCAAGAAGTCTTCTTGCCCCTCACCTCAGCTCGGATGAACAAAGGCCTGTTGTGGTTTCTTCCCTCAGCCGGAAGTTCTTCGTCAGAGAAGGTTATTTGCAGGGCCTCTTTCTGCACCGACCCACAAACATTGCCGGATTAGCATCTTCGGGTACCACTATTTTGCTTAGGGCTTCCACCATAGCCCGTCTGTGCTCTCCAGACGCACACAACAACTCCCAGATACTCAAGTGTGCTCGGGTCTTCTTCAATTGCCGTAGCACGACGTCTCCCTCAACAGGCTCAACATTCTCAGCCACTTCTCGGCCGTCTGTCAGCACCTCTTTTTTCCTTCTCCGCAGTATCATTGTAAAAGCGCCCACTCCGGGTCATGCCTTTCACTTCCTCCTCCTCACCACTACTTGAGAAGTCATCCCAGAAATCTCTCCTTTGTTCTGCCCCATCTTCACTATTACTGTCCCAAATACCGAGGCAAAAGGCTGCTGGTCAAAGGTTCGGAGGACAAGGTCTTCTGGTAGGCCAGAGTTGATCATGTAAGTAGGTGGGGGAACAGAGTGATAATTGGGTAGGGGATTGCGGTGAGTGTTTGGTTGTTCTTTTTCAGGGTCGGGAATCTTACGGGAGTCTATTAGGTCTTGGACTTCATGGCGAAGCCGGGCACAGTTGTCGGTGTCATGCCCATGCTGTTGGTGGAAATGGCAGAAGAGGTTCATGTTTAGGTTTGATGGGGGAGGATTTGGGAGTGGTTTTGGTTCCAGGGGTTTTAACAGCCCTTGCCTCAGTAGCTTTTCCAGTATCTTGGACAAAGGTCTGCCCAAGTTAGAAAACCGCCTGTTTTTTATGGCCGCAACCTCCGCAGTAACAGGCTTAGCACCTGAGGATCCTCCGATAGCCCTTCTGTTCAGACTATAGAACTTCCGATTCTCAGTTTCCTCTTCTTCAATGTCCATGACAGTTTCCCTCAACTGTCGAAAATCTGTGATCATGGAGGTCATCCTTCTCAACTTGCCATAGATGGAGGGCTTAGTGCCCTTGATGATCAGCTTTATCTGGTCCTTCTCTGAGGGCCGAGTCTGCATCTTTAAAAGCTGGCTCCTCCAGCGGTCTACATACTCCTTGAAGTTCTCTTCTGGCTTCTGTTTAGTGTTCTCTAAATCTCGGAGTGACAAATCAATCTCCAAGTCCGTAACATATTGCTTCAGGAAAGCATCAGCTAACTCCCTCCAGTCTTCCTTCACTTTCTTCTCAAGACTGTGGTACCATACAACAGGAGCTCCCTCGAGTGACATGCCAAACATTTTCTGCACCTGCCGCTTCGATAAACCCACCGAACTCATAACTGAAACGTACTGGCGGAGATGGACTTTCGGATCCCCATTTCCATTGAACTTGGCCATATCCGGCATCTTGAACTGAGCAGGCAATTGTTCCTCAAAGGTCATGGAATCATAATCCAACAAGTCTTCATGTTTCCCCTTCAGTTTACGGGTAACGGACTCCATCTGGTCACGAAGTTTCTGTATTTCTGCCTGATTCCCAGCCATCTTCCCAGCAGCATATTCAGCCATATCATCATCAAATATTGGAGCATCATCATTTACCCTGTTCTGAGGCTCTTCACGCCTCTCATTCTCAGAACTTCCCCCAGCCCGGGGTGCAGCCATATTTGACATGGCAGCAGTAAGTGCTTGCAACTGTTCTGTCATTCTGGTGAGATTTGCCTCAATCTGATCCATTCGGGATCCCTCGTTGACAGATTCACTCATTCTTGCTACTGGCTTCTTGGTGAGTCTTTTCCCTTCCCTAACCCAACAGGTATCTATGATGGCTTTGGAAACATAAGGGTTAGCATGATGCATGTATGCGTGAGGTGTATAAGATGTGTGCAATACATATACAAATCAGCTTATTATCATTTCAAAGTATTCTATCATACTATTGCACAGTGCAAACTTGTCCCAGTTAAAAAGGCCCAACAAGTTTATATTTGGCAATAATATAACTAAATAACTCCAAATAATAAGAAGCCCAAACACAGAATGGCCCATTGACATTTTAGAAGCTTTTGGCCCAATGGTCAAAGGACATGAACTTGTCCCTGTTTAAATGGCCCAACAAGTTCACATTTGTTGACAATCAGTCCAACTGAATCCAAATGATAATGGTCCAAAACACAAGCAATAGTAAATAATTTCTAAGAGTCATAAAACTACGGTTTATGTGTAGGTTTTAGGAATGTAAACAAAGACCCTTATTGACAAAGGATTACCCACAACTAGGACTCCCCACTCAAGGGTTCAAACGACCAAGTAGGTGCACCTTATATGTCAACAAGTTAAGGTATGTGACTAACTGTCAAATGGACTTCCCGTTGTAGATTCCCCAGAGGGAGGGCGGAGCGAGGCTCACTGTGGATACCCAGCCCCTTAGGCTCTTATCGCTTGGTGACAGGAATAAACAACGAGTTCTCCAAATTAGTCTATCACATGAGATGATTATCTAGATGCCTTCGCAGCTTTTCCTTATAAAAAGGTAGTGAGTGAAGGAAGACACCAACCATCCCCTAGGAAAATGATTATCTAGGTGCCTTCACAGCTTTTCCTTGTAAAAAGGTAGTGAGTGAAGGAAGACACCAAACATCACCTAGCCCTAACAATGCCTTTGATTAAATTCCTTAAACTTACAGTAAACATGGTTAATTAAAACACAAATCCAACCATTACAAGACATGTTTCGAGGCCGATTCTCTATCCCCAGTGGAGTCGCCAGACTGTAGACAACAGAAACTGGACGACGCTGTGTTCGGGCTCGCGGCCCGGTCGGGAGTACGAAATAACATGGAGTCGCCACCCGGTGTGAACCGGGAAAATGAGATTTAAGGCCGCACTCACCCCTCGCAAGGGAAGACCTCAAACCGTTGGGTTCGGAATGGTCCCTTACTTATGTCATTTGTAATAAATGGATTTGTGCAATATTAACCAAGTCTACACAACATGCTCAAGAACAATCTATTAATCATGCATAAAACAACATCATGTTAAACAACCTAATCATGCATAGGAAAATAAATATCATGCTAAACGACTACATCATGCTTAGAAACAACCAATTAATCATGCATAAAACTATAACATATTAAACATCCTAATTATGCATAGAAAAATAAATATCATACTAAACAATTAAATCATGCTCAAACACAAGTTTGGATAAAAGAAAATACGTGTGTCTTTCGAGTGGTACGTGGAATTGTATCCCGAGTACAAACCGCACTACCGTCCATTCGGATTCGGCTACGGAATTTATGTCCGAGTTTCCATCCGATATACCACAAGAAATAACACATATTTCATTCACCCCAAAATCACATCATACACTAATTCATCATTTCATGTAAACTAATTCTAATAACATGCTTAAATAACCATTCTAAGTCATTATTTCATGTGAGCCAATTCCAACAACATGCCAAGTTAACTACTCATGCTAAAATACCATAAAATACATTTTTAAATTATTATTTTATGTGAGAAAATTTTGTATTATAAACCCTCAGGTCTAACCTTTTTTTGTCGTTGCTCGGAGACACGTTACACGGCCGTCGGAAAGGCTAAGTCACCACGATCGCACCGGTTCGCTGTTGCAGTGTTTCGCTCACTGTTTTGCCACTTCGCTCGCTGTTTTGAGTCCACTTCGCTGCGTTCCAAGTCTTCGTGCTTTGCCCACTGGTTGGTAATGAATATAAGTTTGTTTTGGTGGATTTGGAGGGGTATTGGATGGCCGTTTGCTTGGTTCCTCAAAGGATTTCGAGTTCAGTGTTTTGCTCACTGTTTTGGTGAATTTGGTCACTGTTTTGAGTGTAATGAGCTGCTGTTTGGGCGTGAATGATGAGGGTTGGATGAGGCAACTTGTGTACTGGTTTGAGGAGGAAAATGGAGGTGATTTTAGGGCTGTTTTGCTGGCTAAAGTCGCAGCCAAAACTGACCAGAACAGAAGGTGAAGATGCGTCAGTTCAAGGTGCAGTGGGGGCGTTTTTGGGGACTGTTTTGGGGCTGCGAATGGGGCTGTGTTTGGAGAGTGTTTAGTGCGACTTTAGGGCTTTATTTGAGGCTTATTTTGGTGTGTTTTAGGGCTGTGAATGGTGGCTAAAATTCGGCAATGGAGGGCAGTGAAAGGGGCTTAGGCGTGAATGTGTGGAGAGGATAGAGGGTTGTTTTGATCTTCTAAAATGCTTAATCTTTTCTTGATGTGTATTCCTTTTTTTTCCAAGGCAGAAAAATGAAGGTTTAAATAGGCAAATGGAGGGCATTAATGATATTGGCAAGTGATAATGAAAGGTAATCAATTTGATGACAAGTTTTGTTTGGAAATGGAAGGAAGGTAATGTATAATTGTGATCCTTTGTTGAAAATTCAATAAAGGTTGAAAGGAAAGGAAATGAAATGACAAGTTTTGTTTGGAAATGGAAGGAAGGTAATGTATAATTGTGATCCTTTGTTGAAAATTCAATAAAGGTTGAAAGGAAAGGAAATGAAATGACAAGTTTTGTTTGGGAATGGAAGGAAGGTAATGTATAATTGTGATCCTTTGTTGAAAATTCAAAAAAAGGTGATGGAAAATGAAGAAAATGAGAGGGGATTGTGATGGGCGTGGGGCTTGATGGCTAAATGATGTGGGGTTGATCTAATAATGCCTTGGAAATTAGGTGTCAAGGTAAAAGGTGAGATCAAAGGTGTAAAGTAAATTGGTGGAAGGATAAATCATGTTTGAATAGTGCAAGAAGGGTGAATTTTGGTGTCATGGTCGTGGGCCTCATGGGTGGTGGGCTTGGTGTTTGATCTATTTTGGTTTCATGGGCTTTGGATGTGGGTTTAGGTGCTTTTTGGGTGTAGAGAACGCTTTGAAACGAACATTCAGCAAGCAAACTCTGAGCGAACTTAGCAAATTAATTCCGAAACGTATTATCTCTTGACTTAACCTTTCCTTCGGCCATTTTCCGCGAACTCCACGACTAAAAGGCGGTGCCTCCTTATAAGACTCCTCATCGGGTTCGGTATACGAAAATGCAATGCCTACAGACAGAAGGAATAAGAAAGGGCGAGGCTCTAACTTTAAAATAATTTGTCAAAGTATGTTCACTACTAGTATTAAAATTGGATTTTCAATACTAGTGTGTACATAAATATATGTATTGACGTTCAGAATCCGCTTGAGCTGGATACTGGCTTCAAGCCGAGATTTCTCTGCGAATTGGAAACGGGACGAAAGTCCGCTTGTTCGACCGTAGATACCTAAGTTTAGGAACTACCTTGGGTATGTACTTAAATTAGGAAATGTTATAATGTAACTAGTTTTATCTCGAGACATATCTCTATATCAGTGTTTAATCATTGCGGATAAACCTTATATTCTAGAAAACTAAAGTGTTTCAAATATAAAGATGATACTGAGATACATACATTGGATGTAAATACAGAATTTATATTTTGAATATAAATAAAATCTCAAACATATAAAATGACAAAAAATAGCTCATATTGATTTGATCAATGGAGACTTATTTGTGGCATTGTTGTCTAGGACACAATTAAAGAAGACTCGTATATCCACACTTTTTAAGAGTGGGTACTAGGACTGATTTGACTATTCAAATAAGGTCTACGAATCTAGTTTATTAGGTTAAATACCTAAAATACTATTTACTTGGTAATAGTAAAAGGGCCACCGATCTGTTAGCCCTATTCATGGTGAATTAAGTGGGCCCATATCTAGCTAAGCTAGATGTTAACATGAATATTTCGTGACCTTAACGGATGTGACATCACGTTGTGGTTATGTGTTTCTTTTGAAGACACAAATCGGAAACTTTTAGAGTTTCGACACGAATAGACAACAGATCGACTATAGTATTATTCCGCCACGGTAATACCGTAATGAAAATACTTAAGCAGTAAGTTTCATACGTACATGAAAGAGTATGGTATTCTTTCAGATGAGGACTCCTCTCGAGACACGTCAGTTAGACGGTGTGTCTGAACTAAAACCGAATTTTGTTGGACATAATAAGGTTTATCACGAGTCGCTCTGAGCTACTATTTCCTTCAACAGGATATGTATTAACAGTGCAAAACTTATTTAGAATAAGGTTCCATATAAATCTGTTTGACAGATATCATATAGGATATGAACAGGGAAGAAACGAGGTTTCTCATTCCTGATAATTTGGGTATGTCAGGCATAGCGTTTGGATGATACCAAACTAAGGACCCAAATTGGATAAGTTCCAATATAGGTTTATCTTAGGGAAACCTTAAGTATAATACTTATAAATCCCACATGAGAACAATAATTGTTGTTTGCTCACCATGCGGTTTTCCTGAGAGGAATACCGATATGCAGTGGTCAGTGGGAGGATAGTGATACTCAATGAAAATCGGAGTAATACTGTGTCAAGGCACGAAGTCCGTAATGGAACATAAATAGTTCATCTATGATGAAACTATACCATTAATCTTCAAATACACAAGAAACTAGTAGATCGGATAGAGTCAGAAAACAACCTAGGGTATGGGTTCTGATCTAACCTCATAAAGATGTCAATCTTATGGAGGTGTACCATCCGACTATGTTATGAGGAAGTGATACGAGGTATCGACTCCCTGTTATGGCAAAGTGCCATGAATCCGAAATGGATTCCATGTATAACAACTATGTTTGGATACTAGTTGTTGTACCACAAGGCGCTGTGCCTATGGTACATTAAACGTCTTCAAGGAAGACATACATGGAAGGCAACATACCAACGTGCAAACCTAAGGTTTTGACGGAAAGGTATCGTTATCAACATTATGTTAATAACGGTTCAACCTTTTACCTGTTGCCATGGTAAATCCATTTTGAAGATGCTTATTGATAATATATATTTTCATTTATGAAATATGTTAGTTACAAATCAAAATCGCTTTCCTGAAAAGGAAACCTTTTGGAGGATGTTTACAACATCCTGACGATTTTGTATAACCGACAAACAAGGTTTGCGGGTTATTCGATCCATGTTTGGATTGATGCAAGCATATGGTTCTTGGAACTGTCGTTTTGAAATAATCATAATGGTTTATGATTTGACTCAAAACGAAATAATTCTTGTGTATATAAGGAGGTTAGTGGGAGAGCGCACTGACAGTGAAATTCCCATAAAGCTATTGTTGAAAGCTTGGCTTTCAATAGAAATTCTCCGTGGAATTCTGAGAGATAACAACCTTTATTAGAGGAATAAAGATCTACTGGGATAGATTTGGAGTTGTTAACACTCTCAGGGAAATTGTACATTTAAAATGTACTTGTATTGGTGTCTCATACGCTTCAAGCATATGGAGTCACAATCAGGTCAATCCAAGTGACAGTCACTGGATTGAAATTAAGAACATCTGTTAGTATCTCAGAGAACTAAAGATGCTATCTTAAACTATGGAGAATGAGAACTTGAAGTGACTGGGATCACTGCTGCAAGTTTCCAAACAGTTAAATACTGCGGTAATATAAAGTTTGAAACAGGGACAGTACAGTGGCTGGAAATCTTCCAAGCAAGATAACTGTTACCGAATAAACAACAAACACGGATTATTGCTGCAGCTGAGGCAGCAATAGAAGTCTTTTGGGTCGAAAATAAATCTAATTAGATCTAGATTAGCAGTTCTGAGCAGCTCTAGGCGTCAGCACAGGCTAAGGAATTAAAGGTCTCATCGACGATCCAGATATATACTTCTATATCATCTGATTCGTTCGGATCATACATCGTGGCGATGTGATGATCGTATAAATCACGTCAAACGATAATCGAACAAATCCGCTGACGAAAACCTTCCTCAGCAATTTGAGCGAACCTTACATAGTTCGGGTGTAGGGCACTTGAGTGACTCGCAATGTGCCAAGTGGGAGATTGTTGGACAAAATGACCCATAGCGTCACTATTTGCACAGATCATTGTGTTGTTGTAGCAAATTAACTATGTAACAAGGAAATTGCACTCTCATCATTTGTGATTAGATCACCTTAGATATATAAATGAAGAGAGGTCCCTATGATTAGTTCCTGGATTGAGATGATATGAGACAGTATCAGTCCGCGAAGGATTAATCATTAAATATCCCTAGCCGTAGTATTATCGAGACTGGACATCGATAATGCGGAATAGGCTAGTATTGCACTTGTGCGAGTTGTGAGGGCACAACGGCATAGTTCTCATATATATAAGTATTGGATACTTGTGCAAGTGCGATAGGAGGTCGTGTTTCACCGATGGTACGGGAAACAGCTTCGCTCTGGATAGACCCGTCGGAATCCCATTGGTATTATGACTAGGTGTCTATGGGAGGCCGAAATCAAGGTAGGTGTGTATAGTCTTAACTGAGACTTACATCGCTAATACTTACGACAATAGATAAACTTTGGTTTTGGTGGTGGGGGATCTTAACTGGTTCTGTGTTCACCTCTTCTGGGTTTATCAGGAATCGTAGTGTATTGGATGTGATGTCGAGATGGAAGTGTCACTCCAGTCATAATGGAGATGATGTCACGCAGGATACGGTATTAGTGCTCTTATGATGCGCATCCAATCGTGATATTATGACCAGGTCATGAATATCCGATTATAGAGACTAGTTACCAGACATCCGATATGTGTTTCGGACGGGGCAGACACTTATCCAGCCCAAGCCCTAGCACGTGATTATCCGATACTGGGCCAATATGCACAATACATTAGTATACTACGCTGATACAGATCTAGATATTCTTTTATGAATATGTCCGGAGAACCTGGGAAGACTTGGTGCTTTGCTAGGAGTCGACCTTGTCTCGTAAATCGGTAGAACGTAGTACTTGGTACGTACGTGATTCGGATACTCCGACGACCGTATTTACTGCCAGATTATCCGGGGATCTCATGGGTCGCTTCCCCGATAATCCACCGATGACGCACAACTCGCACTCTTGAATAATCTGGGATTATAATAGAAGAGAGAGAAATTAATCTAGGATTAATAACGGAGATATTTTATCGGGATAAAATATCGTCTAAAGAGAGAGAACGATTAATTTGGAATTAATCGATGAATTAATATATCGATATATTAAATGAAATTAGATTTCGACGCGGAATTAAATTAGATTTTAATTCGGGCAAACGAGTTAATTCAGAATTAATTCGTTAGCGACGTAAATAATAATTTCGCCAGGCGTAATTATTTATTTAATTCGATTGAATTAACGTCGCGACGTAAGCTCGGTATTTCGGAAATATCGAACCCGAACGCGTGAGTGCACGTGGGCCCACTTTCATTTGGAAACGTGTGGGGCCCACATGACACATGTCATTCTAATGCTTTGCATGTAGATAGTGTACAATGCACTCAATGTTATTGCATGGAAATTGAGTGTTTGACACTCTAAGCTATTGGCATGTGTTGTGTCATAAATTTATTATTAATTTAATAAATTATGGCATAAATATAAATTGATTTTTGGTAAATCATTTTAATCAACATAACACATTTTTCTCTCAAAATTTCTCTCTTCCTCTCACGGTAATGGTGGCCATTTCTTCACTGGTTTTGAACCAGTTTGGGCGTGAGTTTAGGGGAGCAAGAGTTGGGTTTTCATGGTGAAAACCGCAAGTGCTAGCACACTACGAGTCTTGCGAAGGTGGTAGGGAGGTTCCCCCATGAGACGGGATCCATCCGACGAAGATTGGAGCTCCGTTTCTTCACCCAATTTTCTGTTTTGCAGGGCAGTGGACTGCATGCAGTGGGCGTGAAAGGCAGTACGTTTTTGGCCTTCATTCGTCTCCAAATCGACTCAACCCGATCAATGTGAGTATTCCGCTACCTCCGTTGATGCGTTCACACATAATTTCATGTCTTGTTTGATCTTGGGACCTTATAGAAATCCAACAGTACACATACCTGATAGACACAGTCTTATCATAGACAGACTCTACACCACATGAATCTAACCTTCCCGAACTGAACTGATTCCAACGAACCATAAAAAGAGGAAAGAGAGTCAGTGCTCACCTGAAGATGATCCCTGGAAAGTTAAAGATGAGGTTGAGCCAATTTTCCATATATGCAGCCTAAAATCTCAATTATCAGTAGACCTTGGGGGATCAATGGATACAATGCCGCGGCCAGACAAAAATTCATTTTCATCTCTTAATCACCAATGGATAACGAATAAGAAAGAATATGGGTATACCTGATCCGCTGCATGGAAGCCATCATCATAAATTGGGTGGTTACGTCTGGCTGAAGACGTTAAACTTAGAACTAGCATAGAGAAAACCCTTGCATCTGTATTTATTTTATCTATTTTTTTTTCTTTACTTTAGTTTTATTTTATTGTGTGCTAATCACATGTTTATTATTTGCATGAGTATTCACGCAGGTGTTAGCGCAACCCACGCAGCTCACACAACCAAAGTCTCACCAGCAGGAGCCTAATCAACTCTATGCCTGGTAGTGTTGTTCCTCACTCATTTTTCTTTATATTTAACTTACATTGAGGACAATGCAAGTCTTAAGTGTGAGGTGTACGTATGTAGCGATAATACCTGTTATAAAAAAAATTATTTGTTTTTAGTCCTTAATAGTACAACATAAGTCTAATGATGAATAATGTTTGCTTTAGTATGAAAACCTTAGAACGATAAGTTCTTTAATGTACTTTTGTTTGATGTCTTGAGTAGTTGATCTAGGTTAGGACTCGTAAGCACTTAACTATAGGTTTTTAACAGTAAGAACCAAGGTAGTTGGCGAAGTGACTTGTTAAAGAAATTGCATGTCGATGAATGACCATTTGCTTAGATGTATATCCTGATTTGCTAGTGTTTTGATGTATGGTAAGGTTGAAAATAAAAAGAGAAAGTCTCGAAAGAAAGAAATTAAACGACCTATAACCGATAAGCGTGAAGCTACCCATGGGCGAGTGTTAGGACCACCATGGGGAGAAATACTACAGTAAAGGGTAGGCGTGTTGAAAAAAAGAAAAAAGAAAAGAAAAGTCGAAAAAAAAAATAATCATACCATACTGAGCACATAAAGGAAATTACATAGCACATTTGAGATATCTAGGTTGGTTTGACTAATCAGATCGTAATTTTTAAACAAAATCATTGAGTTGGCTTACCTAGGAGTCAAGCTGTGAATGAACCTCTACACACACACTGTGAGTCTGGCTTTGATGATTTATTCAAGGACTTGGATTCAAGTTGCATTGAGTACTTTGAAGGTTCTCTGATTTCATTACTAGGCATTCTCTAAGGACAATAATATGTGAACTATTGGGACTATTTCATTTTGCTATTTTTGTACGATTGTATATTTTGAATGGCGTTTGTGGGTGTCATCGCTGTAAGCCCTCACGAGACTATAACTCGTCCACTAGGGAACCTAGGGGTTTAAAGGCTTATTGCATACGCTAAATGTAATCGTGATCCATACGAAAGTGGCTTAGATAGTTTTTATTTATTTTTAATTTAGTTTAGTTCTTATTTTCTTTTTGCGCTTGAATTGCTAGGGACTAGCAATAAGCTGGTTGAGGGTTGTGATAAGTGCATGAAAATGTACTTTGAACATCGCTAATTCGGATTGATTATCAAGTATTTAATCTTAATTATAGTTTATTTTATGTCTTGCTATTAGGAGGCAATGAAACATGAAGATTGGAGCAATTGTACATGTTTCGGGACCTTACGGACGCATCGGAAGCAAGCGGGAAGAGCGTAAACGCAGAGTTGACAAAACTAGAAAATTACACTAGCGCCGCGGCGCCCACCTTCTCGCACCGCGGCGCCTCCTCAGATTGTCCTCATACATTTTTCCCGCAAGTTTGGCACCGCAACGCCACTTTCCGGCACCCCGATAGAGTTCCAGAATCTTAATTCGGACGTGTTTTTCACGCATATAAGGTGTGGGAACACAGGATCTGGGGCGACGCATGCTGTCCCGGGCGCGCGGCCCGTTGGGAGTACAGAGTAGCCACAGGGGACTAAACCGGAGAATAATGGAGTCGTCACCCGGTGTGAACCGGGAAAATGAGATTTAAGGCCGCACTCACCCCTCGCAAGGGAAGACCTCAAACCGTTGGGTTCAGAATGGTCCTTTACTTATGTCACTTGTAATGAAAGGATTTATGTAATAATTTAATCAAGTTTAAGTAACACTTATTTCCAAGAGTATCATGCTTCTAAATTCACATGCATGAAATTAATCTTCACAACATACAACATCATATGGCAATCTCATGAACATATTTCAATCATATGATATGGAAAACTAAGAACACCTAATCATGCTTGAGTACTGTCTCATGAATACATCGAATGGATAAATGCAGGAATACAAATAATATGATTGGCTACATAATGCAAGGGAGATCACCCAAGAGGCAATTGTGCATGAAATATGATGAGACAAACTCAGTTCAGTGTGTGCGCATTCGGTAGCGTTCGTAAAAGCGTTCGAATGGTAAACAGAAGGTTCGTGTTCATGTAGCGTTTGATAACGCGTTCGAACGGGACCAGACCTGATGATACAAAATGCATGCGCGTTCGAGTAGCGTTTGATAACGCGTTCGAACGGTAAACAGAAGGTTCGCGTTCGAGTTGCGTTCAATGACACGTTCGAACGGGAACTGGCAGATTGCATACATTCATATGGTTTTAGATACCGCAGTCAAACAGGATCACAACAATGACATATCTAATCACATGGATATCTAAATCATGCATAAAGATTAACATACTAACGACTAAATCATGCTTAAGAATAAATAACGCACTAGGCCTAATCAGGCTAAAAAAATAAATAACGTACTAACTACATCATGCTCAAATACAAGTTTGGATGAAACAGAATATATGTATCTCTCAAGTGGTACGTGGAATTGTATCCCGAGTGTAGACCGTACTACCGTCCATTCGGATTCGGCTACGGAATTTACGTCCGGGTTTCCATCCGATATACCACAAAAGAAACATGCATTCCGTTTATCTGGAATTCACATCATGCCTCAACAAAACGACTCTCATGCAATAAAAATATATTAGAATAAGTAAAAGACAAATGAAAGATAATAAATACAAGGTGCCCTCAGGTCTAACTTTTATGTCGTCTCTCGGTAGTACGGTATACGGTCGTCGGAAGGGTGGATGCTCCGCAACTCTTCCGATTCACTGGTTCACTGCTCTCGTTCTTTGTCTTACTGTTTTGGGTCGTCGTTCTCCGTCTTTTGCTGTTGCTTTTGACTCCGATTCGCTGCCGCTTTGCTGGTGTATCTTAGTTACTGTTTTTGGGGTGTTTTGGCTACTGTTTTGGGTGTGATTTTCGGTGGTGTTATGGGGTGGTTCGGGGGCTGTTCTATGTGTGTTTTAGGGCTGTTGTGTGGCTGACGAAGTGGGGGCAATGTGTTGAAGGGGCGAAGGTGAGGCAGTTTGTTAATTGTGTTGTGTTTATGGCGTTGAAAGGCTGTGTGGCATGGGCAGATTTGTGAGGCTTATGGACGTGTAGGGCTGATCGGTTTGTGAAGGTGCTTTTAACGTGAAGGCTTGGGGTTATTTTCTTTTGTATCTTGTGATTTGTGTGAGTTGTGTGTATATTATGTGTATGAGCTAGGGGAGGCTTTTCTTGTATGAATTAGCTAGCATGATGCATGTCTTGGTTATGGGTTGTTTATATAGAGAAAGGCTAGGGCTTCACCTTGTCTCACAAGGAAGGAATTTTGGCATTAAAATGAGGATTTGATTTGGTGTTGAGCAAGGGAAGTCAAAGATTGAGGGGGGACAAATCTTGGCTAAATTAGGAATACAAAATATTTAGTTTGTTATGATTGATTTTAATTAGGCATGACATCTTTTTAATTTAGTATGTGATTTGTTTAGTTAGGAAGTTAATATATTTGATTTATCTTAATTAGGTATGATTATATTTTATGTTTTATTTAATTGGTAAATGTTTTAATTATTTTATTTAATTCAATGTTTAATTTAATTAAATTGGGATGTGTTTTATGGGCTTTGGGGGGCTAATTGGGCTGGGGTGCGAGGCTAGCAGCAAAACCAGAAACACCGACGCCGTTCGAACGCCAATTCGAACGCTACACGAACGTCCGCAATCTACCTGACGTTCGAACGAAGTAACGAACGCAGCACTAACGAAGACAGTGAACTTGTGAGATGAACTTGATGACGTACTTATTCTGAATTTTCCCTTCCGACCTCCGTTTCCTGCAATATCCTTAGCTAAAAAGGTAGTGCCTCCAACTGAGACTCATCATCGGGTTTCACATGCGAAAATGCGATGCCTACATAAGCCCTCACTTTGATGGGACTTGTGCAGTGTGTGACAGTGACAATCCTATCAAAGTACATGCAATGCATTTTCACTTACTTGGCTCGCCTGCTGTCTGCTGGTTTGCCTGCTGTGTTGAGTTGAGTTGATCTGGTTGTACCATTTTCGGTATGCTAAACCCCATTTTTGAGGTGTTGCTGAAGTGATGTCTATCCATTTTCGAACTGTGCTCCATTTTGGAGTGCCATTTTCGGTGACCGATGAGATAATGGTCTATTTTCGAACCGTGCTCCATTTTCGGAGTGCCATTTTCGGCGAGATGAGATGATGGTCCATTTCGAACCGTGCTCCATTTTCGGAGTGCCATTTTCGGCGAGTGATGAGATGATGGTCCATTTCGAACCGTGCTACATTTTCGGAGTGCCATTTTCGGCGAGTGATAGTAGTTCATTTTTGAACCGATACTGATATGATAGTGGTCCATTTTTGAACCGCCGCTGATGAGAGATAGTCCATTTCCGAACCAATACTGATATGAGAATGGTCCATTTCCGAACCGTTACTGATATGAGAGTGGTCCATTTTCGAACCGTTGCTGATGATAGATAGTCCATTTCCGAACCAATACTGATATGAGAGTGGTCCATTTCCGAACTGTTACTGATATGAGAGTGGTCCATTTTCGAACCGTTGCTGATGAGAGATAGTCCATTTCTGAACCGTTGCTGATGAGAGTGGTCCATTTTCGAACCGTTGCTGATGAGAGATAGTCAATTTCCGAACCGTTGCTGATGAGATTGGTCCATTTTCGAACCGTTGCTGATGAGAGATAGTCCATTTCTGAACCATTACTGATATGAGAGTGGTCCATTTTCGAACCGTGCTCCATTCTTGGAGTGCCATTCCCAGCTTGTTCATTCTCGAACTGTGTTTCCATTCTTGGAGTGCCATTCCCGGCTTGTTCATTCTCGAACTGTGTTTCCATTCTTTGAGTGCCATTCCCGGCTAAACTGATACTGATGCTGATGTGGGCCTCGTTCCCAGAGTGATGCTGATGTGGGCCTCGCCCCCAGAATGATGTGGGCCTCGCCTCAAACTGATACTGATATGGGCCTCGCCCCTGGGACTCATCCCCAAGACTGAAACTGATATGGGCCTCGCCCCCAACTGATACTGATATGGGCCTCGCCCCTAGACTGATACTGCTGATATGGGCCTCGCCCCCAGACTGATACTGATATGGGGCTCGCCCCCAGACTGATACAGTACTGTCGCTGTTCCTGATTGGTTTGTCTTTGCCGCTTTCTCTCTTTCTGCTTCAAAATCTGTGAATACAAAGCAAAACAAACACAAAAGAATGCAAAGTATGTTACGTGTATGCATGCATGCATGAATGAGTTTCATGTCCCGTTGGGTTAGGTCTTCCGCCAATTCTTCCTCAGGCAAAGTACTGTTTCAACCTTTCCACTTTAATCGGCTCGGTGAACTCATTCCCTTCCAAGTCTGATAGTCTCACTGCCCCATTTCTCAATTTCTGAATGACCACCATATCTTTTCTGCTTGCTGCTTTCGGGAATTCCCCGTGTTCTAAACATCACTGAATTTCATAGTACCAAAGTTGAATGCTTTTCTCAAATATACTCATGTTACCGGTTGAAAGGAAGAGATTCAGGCAAGTAAGCAAAACGAACGTCTTTATTATCATTAAGAAAAGGTTTGAACGAAGAGACAAAATCAATGTCGTTATTAAAAATGCAGGATCAAATAAACTAGGAGGAATAACTTCATCATTCGCAGCATTGCCTTCTTCATTGGCCTATGGTTCTCCACCGTTGTCATCCCCTATTCCTATGAATGAAGCTGAGTGGTTGAGAGTTTGGAGGACAAGGGTTTCAGGTAGGCCAGAGTTGATCATGTAGTTGGGTAGGGGATTTCTGTGTGCGTTGGGTTGTTCTCTTTCTGGGTCAGGTATTTTGTGTGAGTCAATGAGGTTTTGGATCTCATGCCTAAGACGGGTGCAGCTATCAGTTTCGTGACCCCTTCTCCGATGGAAGTGACAATACAGGCTTAGGTCAAGGTTGGGTGGTACAGGGTTTGGAATTGGTTTAGCCTCTAAGGGTTCCAGAAGTCCTTGCGCCTTCAGATTTTCGAACACCCTTGAAAGAGGCTTACCAAGGTTGGAAAATCGCCTGCTTTTGATAGCAGTGACCTCAGCGGTAGCGGGCTTGGTCCCTGAAGGTCCATCAATATTCCTTCTATTCTGGCCATAGAACTTTCTGTTTTCAGCCTCTTCTTCTTCAATATCCATAACCGTTTCCCTCAATTGTCGAAAATCCGTAATCATCGAAGTCATCCTCCGCAGCTTACCATAAATGGAGGGCTTAGTACCCTTGATGATCATTTTGATCTGGTCTTTCTCAGAGGGCCGAGTGTGCATCTTCAGAAGCTGGCTTCTCTAGCGGTCTACATACTCCTTGAAGCTTTCTTCCGGCTTCTGCTTAGTGTTCTCCAAATCACGGAGTGACAAGTCAATCTTTAAGTCTGTAACATACTGCTTCAGAAAAGCATCAGCTAGTTCCCTCCAATATTTATTAACCTTCTTCCCAATGCTATGATACCAAACCACAGGTGCCCCCTCAAGTGACATCCCAAACATCTTTTGGACTTGGCGCAGTGATAGGCCCACTGAACTCATGACTGAGACATATTGCTGCAGATGGACTCTTGGGTCTCCATTCCCATTAAACTTGGCCATGTCGGGCATTTTAAACTGAGCTGGCAGCTGTTCTCCGAAGGTCATTGCCTCATAATCTAACAACTCTTTATGTTTACCCCTCATTTTGCGGGTAACTGTTTCAACCTGATCCCGAAGCTTTTGAAATTCTGCCCGAGTCTTAATCACTCTGCCTGTTGCATACTCTGCCATGTCATCATCAAACGTGGGGATATCATCCCCCAACCCATTCGGAGGCTCCTCACATATTACTTTCTCAAAGTTTCCCCCAGCACGGGGCACATCCATATCTGTCATGGCAGTAGTCAAGACTTGCAATTGTTCAGTAATCTTGGCGAAACCATTTTCCAACTGATCTATTCGGGATACTTCATTATCGGATGTACTCATATTTTTTACCGGTCTTTTAGTGAGTCTTCTCTCTTCCCTAACCCAACGGGAATCTATGATGGCTTTTTGAACACAAGGGTTAGCATGATGTATGTATGCATGGGGGTGCATGAGATGCATGTAACATATATAACATATTGAATCAACTAAAATCTTCAAACAAATCAGCTCATTATCATTTTAGAAGCTTCTGGGCTAACTGTCATATGAGTGAACCCGTCCCAGTTTAAATGGCCCAACGAGTTCACATCTCATGGCAAGGAGCCCAACTAAATCCAAATGGTAATGTTCTGAACACAAGCACAAAGTGGCCCATCAACACTTAGAAGCCTTTGGCCCAATTGTCATAAAATACGTTCTTGTCCCAGTTTAAATGGCCCAACAAGCCCATATCTCATGACAAATGGTCCAAATGGATCCAAACGATGATGTTCCCAAACACAAGCATAAAAGAAAGATAATGTAAACATATAGTAATAATTTCTACAGAATGGCCCATCAACATTTCAGAGGCTTTGGGCCCAATGGTCATAAGGTACGAACTCGCCCCAGTTTAAATGGCCCAGCAAGTTCTCATTTCTGACAATAGTCCAACTGCATCCAAATGAGGATGGTCCACAAGCACATACTCAAGGAAATAATTGTTACTTTAACCATACAACCCCGGTCTATGGGTGGGTTCGCAGGAGTGTAGACAAAGGCTCTCATCGGCGAAGGATGGCCCACAACTAGGTCTCCCCAATCAAGGGTTCGAGCAACCAAGTGAGCGCACCCTTTTTTATACACTAAGGTACGTGCCAATGAGCTATGGTGTGTGACTGACTTTCAAATGGATTTCCCGTTGTAGATTCCTCAGAGGGAAGGTGGAGCGAGGCTCACTTAAGTACCCAAGCCTCTTAGGCTCTTATCGCTTGGTGTCAGGAATAAACAACGAGTCCTCCAATTAGTCCATCACAATAGGCTACGAGTAGATGGCTATCTAGGTGCCTTCACAGCTTTTCCTTCTAGAAAGGTAGTGAGTGAAGGAAGACACCAAACCATTACCTAGCCTCAAAATGCCTTTGATTAACCCCCATTTTATCCACTATAGACACGGTCAATTAGAACATAAATCCAAACATTACAAGACAATATTTTGGGGCTGATTCTCTATCCCCAGTGGAGTCGCCAGACTGTGGGAACACAGGATCTGGGGCGACGCATGCTGTCCCGGGCTCGCGGCCCGGTTGGGAGTACGGAGTAGCCACGGGGGACTAAACCGGACAATAATGGAGTCGCCACCCGGTGTGAACCGGGAAAATAAGATTTAAGGCCGCACTCACCCCTCGCAAGGGAAGACCCCAAACCGTTGGGTTCGGAATGGTCCCTTACTTATGTCACTTGTAATGAAAGGATTTATGTAATAATTTAATCAAGTTTAAGTAACACTTATTTCCAAGAGTATCATGCTTCTAAATTCACATGCATGAAATTAATCTTCACAACATACAACATCACATGGCAATCTCATGAACATATTTCAATCATATGATATGGAAAACTAAGAACAACCTAATCATGCTTGAGTACTATCTCATGAATACATCGAATGGATAAATGCATGAATACAAATAATATGATTGGCTACATAATGCAAGGGAGATCACCCAAGAGGCAATTGTGCATGAAATATGATGAGACAGACTCAGTTCAGTGTGTGCGCGTTCGTGTAGCGTTCGTAAACGCGTTCGAACGGTATACAGAAGGTTCGTGTTCGTGTAGCGTTTGATAACGCGTTCAAACGGGACCAGGCCTGATGATACAAAATGTATGCGCGTTCGAGTTGCGTTTGATAACGCATTCGAACGGTAAACAGAAGGTTCGCGTTCGAGTTGCGTTCGATGACACGTTCGAACGGGAACTGGCAGATTGCATACATTCATATGGTTTTAGATACCGCATTCAAACAGGATCACAACAACGACATATCTAATCACATGGATATCTAAATCATGCATAAAGATTAACATACTAACGACTAAATCATGCTTAAGAATAAATAACGCACTAGGCCTAATCAGGCTAAATAAATAAATAACGTACTAACTACATCATGCTCAAATACAAGTTTGGATTAAACGGAATATATGTATCTCTAAAGTGGTACGTGGAGTTGTATCCCGAGTGCAGACCGTACTACCGTCCATTCGGATTCGGCTACAGAATTTACATCCGGGTTTCCATTCGATATACCACAAAAGAGAACATGCATTCCGTTTATCCGGAATTCACATCATGCCTCAACAAAACGACTCTTATGCAATAAAAAATATATTAGAATAAGTAAAAGACAAATGAAAGATAATAAATACAAGGTGCCCTCAAGTCTAACCATTTATGTCGTCTCTCGGTAGTACGGTGTACGGTCGTCGGAAGGGTGGATGCTCCGCAACTCTTCGGGTTCACTGGTTCACTGCTCTCGTTCTTTGTCTTACTGTTTTGGGTCGTCGTTCTCCGTCTTTTGCTGCTGCTTTTGACTCCGATTCGATGACGCTTTGCTGGTGTATCTTAGTTACTGTTTTTGGGGTGTTTTGGCTACTGTTTTGGGTGTGATTTTCGGTGGTGTTATGGGGTGGTTCGGGGGCTGTTCTATGTGTGTTTTAGGGCTGCTGTGTGGCTGACGATGTGGGGGCAGTGTGTTGAAGGGGCGAAGGTGAGGCAGTTTGTTAATTGTGTTGTGTTTATGGCGTTGAAAGGCTGTGTGGCATGGGCAGATTTGTGAGGCTTATGGACGTGTAGGGCTGATCGGTTTGTGAAGGTGCTTTTAACGTGAAGGCTTGGGGTTATTTTCTTTTGTGTCTTGTGATTTGTGTGAGTTGTGTGTATATTATGTGTATGAGCTAGGGGAGGCTTTTCTTGTATGAATTAGCTAGCAGGATGCATGTCTTGGTTATGATTTGTTTATATAGAGAAGGGCTAGGGCTTCACCTTGTCTCACAAGGAAGGAATTTTGGCATTAAAATGAGGATTTGATTTGGTGTTGAGCAAGGGAAGTCAAAGATTGAGGGGGGACAAATCTTGGCTAAATTAGGAATACAAAATATTTAGTTTGTTATGATTGATTTTAATTAGGCATGACATCTTTTTAATTTAGTATGTGATTTGTTTAGTTAGGAAGTTAATATATTTGATTTATCTTAATTAGGTATGATTATATTTTATGTTTTATTAATTGGTAAATGGTTTAATTATTTTATTTAATTCAATGTTTAATTTAATTAAATTGGGATGTGTTTTATGGGCTTTGGGGGGCTAATTGGGCTGGGGTGCGAGGCTAGCAGCAAAACCAGAAACACTGACGCCGTTCGAACGCCAATTCGAACGCTACACGAACGTCCGCAATCTGCATGACGTTCGAATGAAGTAACGAACGCAGCACTAACGAAGACAGTGAACTTGTGAGATGAACTTGATGACGTACTTATTCTGAATTTCCCCTTCCGACCTCCGTTTCCCGCAATATCCTTAGCTAAAAAGGTAGTGCCTCCAACTGAGACTCATCATCAGGTTTCACATGCGAAAATGCGATGCCTACATAAGGACTCCAGGACTTCCCTATATAAACCAAATTCGTCTAAGACCCTAAGAGATGAGAAAAATAGAGAGAAAACACACAACAAAGACATTAAATCATATATTTGAGAGAGAAGAATGAAGAACCACAAGCCAGACAGGATGTCTCTCTGATCTATCCAGGTTGTATCTCTTTCTTCTTTGGAGAACTAATCTCCTAGGCAAAGCTAAGGATGAACTCTTATAATTAAATTCTTATATTCATGTGTTTTATTCCCGAATACTTTTCAACGTTTAATATATTTGATGATTTATTATTCTTTATTATCTCTTGATTATGAACCCAGAGATTGTGTTTTATCAATTTGCATATAGGAATAGTCATGCTTCTTCTATGTGTGATTGGGAAACCCAGTTATGACGTGTTATGTTGTTTTATAAGTTGATCTTCTGCTGCAGTATTGCCTGTGGGTATATTGTCGACGTTAGATAGGTCATAACGATAACATGGTATGCTGTTAACATAGAAAAAAAAATTCATCGATTAACTTAGAATTTAATATGTTTTTAATTGAAATATCTTCCGATTGTTGGTTTGGGATGTGAAACATTCAATTGAGTAAAAAAAGGAATCAATTACTAAATATAGGAATTTGATACAAGATGGATTCTTGATGCTTTACTGCTTTTCTCTAACGATAATTCTTAAGTGTTTTTAGTAATCTTTAATTCACATTACCAATTCAATATTTCTCATTAATTAAGTTATTGCTAACGTTTTCATTAAGTGAATTGGTTCATTGTAATCATCTCTCTGAGGAATCGACACCCCAACTATACACATACATGTGGATTGTATGTGTATTGTAAGGTAGATAAAGATAATTTTTTTGGTTTTAGTTTCATGTAGACGTTATGTGTATTATAAAATGTGGACCTGAGAATTTTCTATATATATATATATATATTCAGTGGCGTATCCGGAAATTCCAGTCAGCGGGGGCAAAATTTTTTCTTACCAAAATAATATATAATGAATTCATACATATTTTTTGAAATTACAATATGATTCCTATATTTTTGAAAATTATGAAATAACCCATAATTTCTAAACTTATAAATTAACTCAAAATTTTCATAATTATATTTTTATTCATAATTTCTAACAATATCAATTTACCCTAAAAATTTAAGTAAAAATTTATTTTTAAAATTATGTATTTTAAGTTTATTTAGTATATTATATACTAAAATCAAACCTAAGTATAAACATAGTTATTTTTATTTTTATTTTTATTTAAATGTAACGAAATCTCTATTCTTTTGCAAATGGAAAAACACATAAATGAGTGAATTTAAAATGAAAAATAGTCAATTATCTATACACATACAAATTAAATATAATTATAATAGATATGTTTAAGAAATAAGATTGATGCAAAAGTGTATGAGAATTTTTTTAACTAATTTGGGCTTGGGCCTACATATTATATTAAAAAATACAATTCAAAAAATTAATAAATAATGTATTTATGGGTGTTGTTTAATTATTTATATTTGTTAATATATATATATATATATATAATTTTTTTTAAAAAATAAAAAATTAGTGTGTCCAGTGGGGGCAACTGGCACAATGTGGCTCCGCCACTGTATATATTGGGAAATCCGCCGCCCAACCACCCGATCCCAACTTAAGCAGAACAGATAAAAACCCTGACTGCCCCATGCTCTTATAAAAAATATACTTCTTATACTCGAACTCATGACCTGATAATCAAATGATAAATCTTTTGGCACCAAACTAAATCTCCTGGCATTCTATATATATAAACACACACACACACAACATATCATCCGTACTGCATTTCCATAAAGGTCATTCTCCTAAAACAGAACGCGAAAGAGTCTCGTGAATGGACCTTGTGCAAGCCTTCATCATTACTTTCCAGTACATTGTAGGGTCGCTAGCCTAGTAGTGGTGGACGTGAAACTGAACGTCATTCTTTCGGAAGACCCTTGATTAACAACAAATAACAAAAGTCTCGGCGTACGTCAGTGACACTCTAACACTAATTGTAAGATAGGAATACTAATTTTTAGTCGAATTTAGTAAATTAAATTACTAAAAGTATAAATTAAAAAAAAATGAAAAAAAAACCAAACAATTTTGACGTGATTAGGAAAATTACTATCAAGTTTTGCATTGGATTTTGCAAGTGTGGAAATATGTAACGGTATTGAAATAGCAAGGATGAAATTGTAGCACTAACGCTTTGTAATGCAACGCGTTTGATGTTTGTCGCTTTCAAATGAGAAAAAAGACAAAATAAAGTTGTTCCAAAGACGGGTTCTCTTTACACAGCCTAATCGGTCTTTGCTTTGAAATTTCCAAGCAATTTCTTCAAATATTTTAAAAATAAGTTAAAAAGACGCGGGTGATTTTATTATATAGAAAATAATATAGAATTAAGAGGAATGACTACTACTTATACCCGTGATTTAATAAAAAATTACACTAAAAAATATTCAAAATAAAAACTCCTAATAACTTAGTCGAATCGATTTTCAAATATTTTTAATAAATTTTACTTGCTAAATTCAAATCTTGAAGAGGTAGGGACTAAAATTATATTTTGGTTTGTTCACCCCTTACATTTTTTAGGAAAAAATAATGTTTGATTGATTTGACTTTCCTACCGGTTAAAAGTGTTTTCTTAATCCCAATTATTTTTTAGTTTTTTTTTAAAAAAAAATTTCATATTGTTTGATTGTAACTTGAGATGATTTTTAGAAATTTTTTTTAAAAAATATTTTGCCATTACTATGAAAAATTCAATTTTTTAACCACAAGAAGTAGAGTTTTTTTTATAATAGTTAAATTATTTAAAATATCATTATTTTATTTCAAAATTTTATATATTTTTTAATAACTTAACTTCAAAAACAGCTCTATTTCTTAGGGAGAGATTATTTCTTAATTTTTATAAATAATATGATCTCTCATTTTTATTTTCCAATTTTAATTTATCTCATATTACTTAAGGATAAAAAAGACCGAGTACATAAACCTCGGCTTGAAGTGAAGTATGCTGATTGACCAAACAAGGCATGTAGCCTTTGTTTGCTACATGCGGGAGATGGTAAAAGACGTGATTATTTAAACAAGTCATGATGATGATAACGTGGTCTGTCATGATGATGAAGTCATTGTAAAAGGCATGACCATTGATCAAACAAGGCATGATCAAACAAGCTGCATTTGCCTTTTATCATGCATTGAATATATTAAATTTTTAGAGAAATGATTTTCTTACTTATGAAGCAACTTATAAACGCCCAGAACGGTGCGTTTTACTCATAAAACAACTGTTCATTGTTAAAAGGCATGACCATTGATCAAACAAGGCATGATCAAACAAGCTGCATTTGCCTTTTATCATGCATTGAATATATTAAATTTTTAGAGAAATGATTTTCTTACTTATGAAGCAACTTATAAACGCCCAGAACGGTGCGTTTTACTCATAAAACAACTGTTCATTGTTAAGTTGTTACTGCATCCAAACACTCCAAATTCGTTGGAAACAAGGGCATTTCACAGAGCAGAACACAAATATTGGCTGAACTTCATCACATACACCAACAGTTACTCTGGTATAGACACAAAATCTTGATTGCAAATGGGAAACTCAATGGTTGTAAACTTCAAAGTTCTCTGATTCTCTTTGCTCAAACATGCAAAAGTTTTTTCCCCTAAAAGTTGTTTGCTGCTGAATCAAATTCCTGATCCTAAAGTTATTCATACCAAACATATCACACCCAACAACACAGCTCCTAACAAAAAAAAATCAAATTCCTAATCCCACAAAAACTCAACAAAGCTAACAACTTCGACATTTAAATAATCAAACAAAAAAAAAATTAACAAACCAATCTCAGAAAGCAGAAGACGTTTTAAAAAGAAGTGGACGGTAAAGATGCCACAGCTGGACGACGAAGTTGCTGAGCAGAGCGATCAAACAAATGAAGATTACAGCAGACGAATTCCTCGACGAAGTAATCAGTGGACGACGAAAAAGAAGTTGAAGGGCATGAGCAGGGTTCCCAATTGGTTTTGGTGAAGGAGAGATTTTGAATTAGGGCAAGGAAAATGATTTGAGAGTGTTGGTAGATGACGAATTGAAGGGCATGATTCAATTAGGGCAAGGAAAATGATTTGGGAGTGTTGGTGGATGAGGAATTGAAGAGGACGAGCAGAGCGATTTTCAATTAGGGTAAGACAATTGATTTGGCATTTGGGAGTGTTTGGTTATAATGATAAAAGAGTTCTAATTTTGCTAAAACGCACCGTTCTGGATGTGCGTTAGTGTAACCATACGGCAGAGTATCACTGCTCAAATTTTTATGGACTGATTTTGAGATAGACGTGGCCATGTTGCCTCGAATTCAAATTCTAATTATTTTTCTTATAATATTGCAATTTGAAATTTGTAATATAAATAAATCAGAACTTGAAATTTTGAATTTCAATTGACCGACGTAATCGCACGAATATAACGCAAGCACACGTATCGTTTAAGTAGTATAAAAATATTGATTCCATGATGACTTAATTCATATTGTTGTTATTAATTATTGATACTATTTATTTACATGTATCTAATTGAGGGAGAAGAGAATGATCGCTTTTGGTTGGTTGAATGTGGATTTGCTGAACAAATAAATAAATAAAAACAGAAAAGAAAATACTAAGGAAAATAACAAAAGACACAAATATCTAGGGTCGTGACTCTACACAATATTATTCTAATGATGAATTGATTCTCTTATATATGTGTAATAAATTAGTTTGCTAACCTGGAATACGAAGATATGGAAAAGTCTATGTCGATGGTCAGATGCAAACACCCAAATAACCCAATTAATCATATGTCTTTGTTAACCAAGTTACCTGAATTCATTAAGTTCAAGTTCCAATAGTGGCTATCCCCGCCCGACAGGTATATATCTATCATGTAAGGAAATCTATTAAATGGTTATCTATCTTTAAGGAAGATCGTGGGCTATTAAGTCTAAGGCTGAAACCTAAAATTCATTCGTCAAGTTTATTTTGAGTTTACCAAATCAATCTTATTAATGGCCAGTTAACAAGAAGCATTACGCTTAAGACTTAATAAACAAACTAAGGAATTACCCATAATATAATTAAATCAATTATTAAGCATGTTAATATTGTGTTTCATCACTTCCCTAGAATAAAAATAAAATGTTGGGGGTTAGGGGATCCACCTTTACTATTTCTAATTTAGAAATCTCTCTTACTATAATATAGAATTTATCAGTGATATTACCAACCAGCCATATAGGCGGTATCCTCATTAAGTCAGATTTTAATTAAGTCCGACCGACCATAAAGCCGGTATCATTATTTGTCCATAAACCAGCCATATAGGCGGTAATCACCTGTCACATAAAGACCGGCCATATAGGCTGTGTCAAATTATGTCAAATAAATAAAACCAGCCATTAAGGCGGTATAACCTTTTATTGTAAATTATAATTTCCATATTATAATTAAGGGAGATTAATCTAAATAAAAATAATAAAAGCTTCACCATTCCCCCAGCGGAAAATTAACTACAAAACATAAAAGTAAATAAAAGAAAATAAACTACTGCTATTACTGAAAATAAAAATGCATAAATTAAATATTGAAAATAAATACAAACAAGATGCAATCCTTAAATTTCTTACAAAAACCTAAGGAAAGCATGAGAATTACAAATGAAATGGCTTGGTATTTATAGGAAAATCTAAAGGCTTCCACCAATTTCTCCACCAATTGCTCCACCAAACACTCCACAAAATCCTCCACCAAGCACTCCACCAAACATGCCACAAGACACTCCACAAAATACTCCACCAAACATGCAAGCATGTTTTGTGGAAGTTTGACAATTGTAAATTCTCATTTTCCATTTTTTTATTTTTTGATAATGACTTTAGTAATTACACAAAACACATTGGATTATTTGTTAATATCGACCTTGAAAACTTCGGAATTCGAAAATATTTAAAATTTCAAAGTTGTAGATCTTTGACTCTTCTTTAATTTGCAACTTGAATCAGCTCAATCAGATATCGGATGAAAACGTTATGGCCAAAATACCAAACTTTCGCAAAATAGGAATTTAGGACTGTACTTTGTGACGCGTACAGTAAATTTTCATTTTTGACATTTTGTTCTCCGGATTTCATCATTTTAGCCCCGAGTTGATTTCATTAAGTTCCGGTACTTTATTTATCTACAAAACACATCAAAACGTTCATCAAACCCGAGAAACTAAACAGAATATTAGGTAAAAATGGCTGTAAATATTGATATATTTTCTGCTCATTACACCCCCAAACCTAATATTTTGCTAGTCCTCAAGCAAAACAGCAAAATGAAATGCAAAAAATAATTAAAATTAAACTAAGCCACTTTCGTAGGGATCACGGTTGCATTTAACGTATGCAACAAGCCTTTAAACCCCTAGGTGTCCCTAGTGGACGAGTTGTAGTCTCGTGAGGGTTTACAGCGATGATACCCAAAAACATTTGATAAAAGTAAAAAGATAGTGAAACTAATGCACACAAAAGCAAAAAGACAAGAGAAAAAATAATAAAAGGTTAGTGACTAAACATGTGAAACTTCTTATCCAAGTCAATAATTGTTTTGTTTCTTTCTAAATTACCGAATAAGTAAATTCTCCGATTATTTTTTACCATTCTCCATATACACAGCCAACAAAATATTAATCAACTCATTTTGCCCACAATAGTCACAAGTGTAGTTGAAAATAGAGTAATATTTTTATCCTAAAGTTATATCAGAATTCACACATTTTTTAAACAATGGAATAATTTTTCTGATTTTTCTGATTTTTTTAAATTTTTTTTCTTATTTATATACAATATCTTCCATCTATGTAGTGAGCTTTGAGTCAGTGACTCCCAAACCAGTTGACTGAGGGCACTAGGTGTTAAGACACCCCTACAGACTTAATTACTCAGACTTCAGATATATATATTTTTGCAACATCTTTGATCAATGTAGCGAGCTTTAGGCCAGTGACTCCCAAACCAGTTGGCTTTATGGCACTAGGTGTTAAGACACCCATACAGACTTAATAACTCGGATCTCATACATTTTTTTTATACACATTTTTTTTTTTTTTTTTATCCCATCGCTTTTTTAGATGCTTCCTCCAATTAAACTAGAGCACTAAATATTACAAACTCGTCAATTACTTCGCATGGCCGTATGTTACTATGTATGTTGATAATATCTGCCAACTGAGCATATGAAGATCCATTTTAATCAGTTTTATGTAGAATTCACAAATTAAATAATTCAAAATGAAATAAATAAAAATTAACTTGTTCCGAAATAGGTTGAGATACGTCTCAGGAGTGGAAATTCCTTACACAGCTATCTCTCACCAATTTCACCTGATTAATCAAGTTAAAAATAAAAACACAAATATTTTTTTAATTTTTGTAAAATTTTTCAATTTTTTTTTTGAATTTTTCGAAAACTTTTAGACTAAAAATAAAACAATAAAAACAAGATACAAATTAACTATTCCCCTAAACCTAAATGAGACATTGTCTCTAATGTCTTAAACAGTAGAAGAAGAGTTTAGAATGTTGGGGTTGGTGCTCAGAGCGCCAATCCGGACCGTATTTATGTCTGATTCATGAATACGAACATCCCCTTATTTCATAATATTACTTATTTATGGTTGCACCTCTTGTTCTTATATACGTATTCGATCTGATTACGATTAGATTGAAACTAAATGTGGTTTAGTGATATGTATATATTAGACAAAGGCCCGATAATATATAATGCAGTACACAGTTACAAAGTTAGTTTGTAATTGACATTGGGAAGTGTCACTGCTATATGAACATTATCAAACATAGTTCCTGGTCAAGATTTGCTAACACGGGTCGGTTAGTCAAATCCGTTGAGACCAGTACATGTCGTATATCGAGACTTGGTCCGATGGTTTATCCCAATGAACCATGAGTCTAGGGAGACTCGTATAGATGCGTAGGTGTTTATAGTGGATAAACACTGAACGGCTCACTTAAGATTCTTAATGGATGGTACACCAACGTCAATAAGAATCTTCTCGGGTTGAGTAGCATAGTGGTCCTTCGACTTGAGATACCACTGTGGATGTATGAGACATCCTCCACACTTAGATGGCAGTCACGTCACCGATCTATTTAGACCAGACCTCGCCTGTTCGTTGGGTGTAGACCGATCCTCAGGATACCCTGCGTGTGTCAAGATATGATCCGTCAGTTCTGTGTACAGAGCATATGTAGTCGATATATAATTAGCAGTCTGTTAAATCTGTGGCCACAGTATACATCGGAAGTAAGTTCCGAGTGTTATTTAAAGATTGCTAATAGATACGTCGACGAGATAATATCTATAGAGATTTGACGTTTACATCTATATCTCTGGGATTATCTGGATACTTGTGACGGAGGGATTATACGTATGCAATGACCTCGACCTGTATGATTCAGCTAGTTTATCTGTGATCGTCATAATCTACGGGTGGATAGATTATGTACATGAAATTGGATTTCGTGACGGATATACCTGAATCTAGAGAGTCTCAATAATGAAACATACTCGTAGAGCACTAGAGCAACATTTATGAATAATGATGATTATTTATAAATCGTTTAATCGTTAAACGAAAAATACATGCGAACGGGCCGAACCGTCATTTCCTAATTAATGTGTATTTGTATTTAATATATGATATTATTAAATACACATTAATAAATAGTCAAATAAAAGTATTTGACATATATCATTAATATATGTATTTGAGATATTTAAAGCAAATATAATACATATATTTGATATATTTGTATTTAATTAATTATTTAATTATTTAATTGTTAAATGATTAATATAATTAAAATATAAATATATCACCAAATGATAAAGTTAGGAAGTGATTATAAGTTGCAATTGTTGACTTATGCATTAAAGGAAATGGTTGTCAAATTGATTTTGACTTCTTAAGATATTTGTTCAAATTGTTTGAAAAATGAAAATATCTTTTTCCTTTATTTCTAGATAAATTCGGCCAACACTTATAAAATATAAGAGTTATATTTTTCTTAGTTGCATTTTTTGACTTATATAAATATCTATAAAGTGTTATTAAGATATTTTATCAAGTTGATTTAATGAAATTCAAATGAAATTGAAATTAATATTTCTTGTATATGCCTTTGCCAAATTCGGCCAAGGCCTTTGTGATGCAAGTATATATTGTTTTTCATTTCATTTGGTATCTAACCTAATACACTTTAACCAAAAACTCCATTAAAGGAAGGCAAAGAATGCTAGAGAGAAAAGAAAGAAAAATCAAGAAAAGCTTGGAAAATAGTAAGTATTTCCAACATTCCATTAGAGAGTAATTTGTTCCTCTTGTTGTGGGCAACATCTTGTGATGTTCTTGAGTTTTTATATTCTTTATTCTTGTGTTTTTGATGGATAAAAGTTTGGTGAAAGTGTTGAGCATGTATAATGGAGAAAGCTTGTGACTAGTGTAGTTATAAGTATTCTTTTATGGTTTTGGAAACCTTGTTGCTAATCTAGAGTTGTTGACCCACTCTTAGATGACCTAGATTTGATCTTGAGTTGTTTCATTGTGTTGAGACTTTGATTGGATGGAAGAAACATGATTGAAGTATTGATTTAACCAATTTGGTCTAATTTGTCCAATTTGATGAAATTGAAAAATTAGGGTTCATGACCAATTCCAAATTTGGGGCTTTTCATATATGTTGTGTATTTGGATGTTTATATGATGCATATAAATTTTCATGTTGATTGGATTACATCTTGATGTGTTTTGAAGCATGAAATGACAAAGTGCACAAAATGGCACCATTGGGAGTATTCGGCCAAGTGAGTAATATTTGGGGATTTTGGTGCTTTTGGTGTTTTGATATTTTGAACATGCTAAGTTCATCTTAGAAATGATTTAGAATCATTCAAAATTGATTAGATCAATTTCGGGCTAAAATGGACTAAATACAAAGTGTAAGGGCAATTCGGTAAATTCACTTGAATATGATTCATTTGAATTTTATTTCATAATTTGATTATTGGATAATTAAATAAATATGTTTATTTAATTAATCCGAGAAAAAGTTTTGAAATCGGAAAATTTGATTTTCCACCGCTTCCGCTGCGTTACCGGATATTCCCCCTAAAACCCCAACAAAATGGTATCAGAGCGAGTCTGATTCTAGGCCTCCATAAATGATTAGCTTGTTTTATTCAATGTTTAATCATGTTTTCTTGACTTTATACATGCATGTTATAATCTAATTTGATTAGATTTAGGGTGTATGACACTTAATGGAATATCCCCGCTAATAAGGTTTTTTTAAAGTAACTAGTATTTGGAATACTTGTTTCTTGGTCCGTCTTGTCAATACGGTTTATAAATATCTTTTCGTTGACTACATCCGAGACCGTGCCTCTGCTGTGAGGATGTAGCTGATAGAAATTTATTTATGCCGAATGTATATTAGATACTAGATAAATTCAAGCGAAAGCGGAATCCTGAACGTGCCCTAGCTGTCAGGGTTACGCAAGTAACTTGAGTTTATCATTGACGAGTTTAACCTTGGTACGTCTCCTTGTGGGCCTGCCTTCGCAGCAGCGACAACGAGAAACGACCAGGACCGGAACCTTGGAGTCACTAGTGAGTGATTGACAATTAGTTGTCTACCTGTGAATATACGTAGGCGAGACCGTGCCTCTGCTGTGAGTCGAAATATATTCATGGGGTCCACTTCCCATTATGGAATTCGATTTAATTATTGAATTCTCGTTTTTCCGTTGGGGATTACGGTATTACGTAAAATAATGGGAGGCACTGCTAAGTTTAAAAATTCCTTAACTTAGGCAGTATGTATTATTATGGAAATAGCCGCTTGTTTGTTTTCCTTATTCTATTGTTTATATAGAATTAAACTTTTATTTACTGCACACATATTTTGATCTGTTATCTGACTAGACTTTTGGTTGCAGTTATTCTAGAATAGGTTCTAGATACTATTAGACAAGGATATTATTAGATTAGTCTAGACCATCGGGAACTGTTGTTCTGATTTTCTTCTAAAATCAAGATGGTTAATGACTTAGTTTCTAAGTCACAATAGATAATCTAGATAGATATCCCTTTTAGGAAATAATACTTTAGAGAGAATAGTTTCTTATGCAGTAAGAATTGACTTGAATTAGTTCATGTCTCGAGATTCTTGACTGGCATTTAGAAAGCCCTATTAGGTATTTGTTTATCTAGTAATGACGTTTCTAAGCTTTAATTACCTTTAGAGGTAATGTGTCTGACACAATTTGCTAATCAGTTATTTACAATTGTTGTGAATAGTTGAATGCAAATAGTAAAGCTAAAGAAATGAGATGTGTATAGTTATGTATAGAAAATATCGATTTTCACAATACTACAACTATAGGTATTGGATACCAGATCTCCCGTCTAGTTATTTAAAATATTAGTTAACGATTGTTTTGATATTTGATATCGGAACTTGCGACTATTGGATAGTTACTTGTTCTTTATAAATAATTGTTATATATTTTAAATATATAACTAGTAGTGTCATTGACGTAAAGATAAACATTAAGAAAAATTATTCGGTAAAAGTAAATAATTTAGAACGGTGCTTTATGAATTTAATCACTTAAGCATTGGATGCTTATTCCGTATGGTAAAGGATGGTTTGATACTAGATCACACCACACATCCTTATCCATTTAATGAATATTGTATTCAGGAAAGTGATTAAGATCTCGTTTAACCAATGATTGTCATTGGACCACCAAATTTATTTAAACTGATACATTGGATGTATGTAGTTTAATAAATAATAATTGCTTAAGGTAGTTTTCTTTATTTCGTAACTTGGTTGATGAATTGTCATAACTTAGTTACGTGTTTCTGAAGGAACACATATTGAAAGTCTTGAAAGTATCAAGAACTTTCAATCTGTTCTGATGAAACGAAGATTGAACATTTTTGACTTGTTCAAATATATTCAATCTGAAGTGTTTTGAAAACTTGATCCTTAAAATTCATTACATGTCTTTGAACTGTTCAAAGATCTTTGATACGATCAAACATTTGAATTTAAAGCAATTAGTTCTAAGGTTATTCAGTGAATATGATTCATATTCAATATTATTCTTCCACGATTCCATCTTGATGGAATTGAGTAGTGGGAGCATTCGAATCTTATATGATTTGATTCGTTTGATATTGAATGTTACCGAATTAGTTTCAATACTCTTGGGGATATGCTCCAGTAACACTAATACATCTCTTTAATTAATGTTCCATTTATTTCTACAGTTACATATATGATATGTATAGGTAGAAAATTTGAATCTTGAAAAGTTTGAGATTTCAATCTTTCTTTTATATAATAGTTATATAATGGAAATTACTTACACCTCGGAGGTATAAGTTAAAAGTTTATCGTTTATTCTGTTTAATAGAATATTGTATTCTATTAATAGAATATCTTTCCTACGATTCTAAGCAATAAAATCGTTTTATTACTTGGTGTGTAACATCAGATGTTAACTATTGTAGAAAAGACTTGACTTATTGAAGTTAAATGTGAGAATGATAAATTATAAATGGAACTATGTAATTAATAAGATGAAACAACCCTTATACATCTTCCGTACAAGTTTAATAGGATAACAGAATCATTCACGAGTATTTGATACTTAATGGTTCCGTTGTTTTCTTACTGAAGAAAATTATCCTATAACTTATAATGGAAGCGATATTTGATATCGATTCTGGAAGTTCACCTTTGAACCATAGATCTAAGATTGTTCATAGCTTACTACGATCAAGTTTTGAACTTGATTACGCTTTCATTATGAATTAGTTCATGATATGTGCTAATTGTTTGCGCAGCGAAAGCAATATGAGCTTATTAAAGGTTTGACCTTTACAGTATGACTGTGAGAAAAGTTATACTCAGCAATCTATTGTAGATTCTGAGAAAACTTATCTCTAGTCACGCTAATTGAACAATTAAAGATGTATTGGTTAATGTTGATAATAAACTGTATATTTTAGCTAAAGAATGCAAAGTGGCGTTTTTGGATGACTTATTCAGATAAGACATCAGTTGTGATTTCCTTATTTGAAGAGTTCATTCTGAAATGACCTTAGAGTTTGTGTTCTGCTGAGATCACAGTTTAGTGTGCTAGCTTACAGAGCCTATTGTAGACTCGGATAAATCTTCCAGAAATATGTGTTCTATATTTTTGATATCGTCAAATTGTCTGATCTTTTCAAAGTATATAGAATACATATGTGATAAAAGGGTTAGTGGGAGCGTACAAATTACTTTCTATTGTTATATATCCTAACAAACATTATCATTATTATAGTAATAATGAGATGTTTGTTAGGTAAAAGTTTACCTAAGTCTTCTTTACTCCGTGAAAACAGTGGGAGTAGTCTCTGTTATATACGATATACAGTTTTATATAAGATATAAAACCAAGAGACTTGTGAGATACTCCTATTAGTCGTACATTAGATATGATCTAATGAAGGACATAACAAGGCTATCTGTATGACAGTTAGTATAACTGTTCGACAGTTATTGTGTGTCTTATACATAATATTCATCTTTCGTAAATGATGATTCCTTTTTCGAAAGAGATATTGATTAGAATGTCTGATGAGCGGAAAATATATCAATATTTACCGCCCCTTTTACTTAATATTTTGTTTAGTTTCTCGGGTTTGATGAACGTTTTGATATGTTTTATTTTTATTTTGCAGATAAAATAATATCGGGACTCAATGAAATCATTTAGGACGAAATGTGGATAAAATAAGGGCAATTATTGGACTTGATATATTAATTTTGGAGATTGGAAACTTGAAAGGGCGTTTTGACGAAGTGCAGTTTTGGAAATTCCAGTTTTGTGCATCTGTCGTATTTTGGGCATAACTTTTTACTCAGATATCGGATTGAGCTGATTCAAGTGCCAGATTAAAGAAGACTCAAAGTTATACAACTTTAAAAGAGAAAATATTTTCGAATTCTGATTATTTCAAGACCTAAATTGATGAACCATCCAGAAGTGTGTGGAGTGTAATTATTAAAAGTCATTATCAATCATTTTCAAAGCAAAATATTAATTAATAAATAATTAATAAAAATTATCAAATCACCACCAAATAAGATAAGCAATTAGTGGAGCAATTATGGATTGGTGGAGTAGTAATTAGTGTTGAAATTAATAATGGATTTGGTGGAGAATTGATGGATGATTTGATGGTGGCAAAATTTTGCCTATAAATACCAAGCCATTTCATTTGTAAAATTCATACTTTCTTCTTTGAAATTCTTAATGAATAAAAAGAAGATTGTATCTAGTTTGTTTATTTTTAGTTTTCAGTAATTAATTTTCAGTTTCGCACTTTCTTTTCTTTACTTTTCAGTTTTTACTTTCCGCAATTTACTTTTACGCACAGTACTTTTCTTTCTTTAATTTTTCTGTTTTTACTTTTCAGTAATGAGGAGGTAACTTCCTTAGCTAGGGTGAAAGGTAATTCTTTTACTGTTACTATTTAGATTAATCTCCCTTAAAATAATATATTCACTATTTAAAATATTGACATAAAAAGGATACCGCCAGATTGGTCGGTTGGTAATTCATTTTAATCTGATTTAAACCTGACTAATAAAGGATACCGCCAGATTGGTCGGTTGGTAATTTAATTTTGGTTCCGCTTTATGGCTGGTTGGACTTAATTTGACTTAATCAGGTTACCGCCTAAATGGCTGGTTGGAAAAAATCACAAGTTTATATATATTATTTTTGGGAGATATCTAAATTAGTAGTAGTAAAAGTAATTCCTTTTACCTTAGCATTTTATTTTTTAATTTATTTTCAGTATTTACTTTACCGCATTTTTACTTTATGTCTTTTATTTTCAAGTTTTTACTAGCCCCAGTTATGTGTTGTAACTAAATTAGTTATCTGGGGTTGTGATGAAATCCAATATCACCGTTTTATAAGGGTTAGATTATAGCTTGGGTAATATAAAGATTTATTTATTGAGTCTTAAACTTAATGCTTTTTATTAACTGGCCATTAATAAAATTGAACTGGTAAATCTAAAATGAACTAGACATAGGGATTTTAGGTTTCAGCCTTAGACTCAATAGCCCACGATCTTCCTTGAGGATAGATAACCCTTTAATAGATTTCCTTACAGGATAGGAATATACCTGTCGGGCGGGGGTAGCCATAATTGGAACTTAAACTTAATGAATCCAGATAATTTGGTTGACATAGACATATGATTCAATTGGGTTAAACTGGATATTTGTGTCTGACCATCGACAGAGGCTTACACATAATTTAGTGTTCCAGGTTAATAAATCAATATATTACCCAACTTTAAGATAACCACTTCATCTTTAAAATGATATTGGAAGAAATCGCAACCCTAGATAGTTTTTAATATTAAATTTTCTTAAAATCTACTTTCGAACAATGTTATTTACTTGTTTTTAAATTTAGAATTGTCACCATTTCAAATCAATCAAACAACCTGTTAGATACTAGTAATCATTTGACCTCATAAAATTAATAGATTAGATATTAAGTCCTCGTGGGATCGATATTTTTATACTACTTGAACGATACGTGCGCTTGCGTTATACGTGTGTGATTACGCCGGTCAATGTCTAAACAATATTATGTATCATTTGATGATGACATAGTGAATACTTTATTATGTGCGATTATCGATGTCAATTTAATCGTAATTGTTACGAGTTATTTTGACATCCTATAGACCATATGATGGATCTTGAAACACGTTCTTTGTGATCTTTGAGATATTAAGAACGAGTTTCTAATTCATGGAGAATATAATCTGCAACCATTAGGGTCATATTAGTTTTGAGACTAATTATGACGTTAGACAGTCTACGTCATAAAGAGTCAGAAAAGATGCAGTGGGAGTGTCACGAAGGATTCTACTTTTATAGTGGAATTAAATGCAACTTATAAAGTATTGACTTATGAAGTTGCATAGTGACCTTATAAAATAGAAGTTTTGAATTGTTATTGTGCTTGCGGTTGTCTTCATAGTTTTTGGATTTGATCCTTAAATACTTGGACAACTCAGTAGCTGTAGCACAATACTGATGTAGCATCAGAGTCATATTAATGTATAATCTAGATTCTACAAAATATGAATGATGCTGACTATGGGAAACGATGGAGTTTGTTTGACAACTCAATATGTCATAGCGAACTTGTTTTTGTTGCCTACCTCTTAAGTACTGGGTGAGCTTTTGAGGGCCATGTGCATACGATGCACATTGAGATGAGTATATGATACCGTGGATTGGCACTAGAGTAAGTGGGAGAAATTGCTGGGGTTGGTGCTCAGAGCGCCAATCCGGACCGTATTTATGTCTGATTCATGAATACGAACATCCCCTTATTCCATAATATTACTTATTTATGGTTGCACCTCTTGTTCTTATATACATATTCGATCTGATTACGAATAGATTGAAACTAAATGTGGTTTAGTGATATGTATATATTAGACAAAGGCCCGATAATATATAATGCAGTACACAGTTACAAAGTTAGTTTGTAATTGACATTGGGAAGTGTCACTGCTATATGAACATTATCAAACATAGTTCTGGTCAAGATTTGCTAACACGGGTCGGTTAGTCAAATCCGTTGAGACCAGTACATGTCGTATATCGAGACTTGGTCCGATGGTTTATCCCAATGAACCATGAGTCTAGGGAGACTCGTATAGACGCGTAGGTGTTTATAGTGGATAAACACTGAACGGCTCACCGAAGATTCTTAATGGATGGTACACCAACGTCAATAAGAATCTTCTCGGGTTGAGTAGCATAGTGGACTTCGACTTGAGATACCACTGTGGATGTATGAGACATCCTCCACACTTAGATGGCAGTCACGTCACCGATCTATTTAGACCAGACCTCCGCCTGTTCGTTGGGTGTGGACCGATCCTCAGGATATCCTGTGTGTGTCAAGATAGGATCCGTCAGTTCTGTGTACAGAGCATAGGTAGTCGATATATAATTAGCAGTCTGTTAAATCTGTGGCCACAGTATACATCGGAAGTAAGTTCCGAGTGTTATTTAAAGATTGCTAATAGATACGTCGACGAGATAATATCTATAGAGATTTGACGTTTACATCTATATCTCTGGGATTATCTGGATACCTGTGACGGATGGATTATACGTATGCAATGACCTCGACCTGTATGATTCAGCTAGTTTATCCGTGATCGTCATAATCTACGGGTGGATAGATTATATACATGAAATTGGATTTCGTGACGGATATACCTGAATCTAGAGAGTCTCAATAATGAAACATACTCGTAGAGCACTAGAGCAACATTTATGAATAATGATGATTATTTATAAATCGTTTAATCGTTAAACGAAAAATACATGCGAACGGGCCGAACCGTCATTTCCTAATTAATGTGTATTTGTATTTAATATATGATATTATTAAATACACATTAATAAATAGTCAAATAAAAGTATTTGACATATATCATTAATATATGTATTTGAGATATTTAAAGCAAATATAATACATATATTTGATATATTTGTATTTAATTAATTATTTAATTATTTAATTGTTAAATGATTAATATAATTAAAATATAAATATATCACCAAATGATAAAGTTAGGAAGTGATTATAAGTTGCAATTGTTGACTTATACATTAAAGGAAATGGTTGTCAAATTGATTTTGACTTCTTAAGATATTTGTTCAAATTGTTTGAAAAATGAAAATATCTTTTTCCTTTATTTCTAGATAAATTCGGCCAACACTTATAAAATATAAGAGTTATATTTTTCTTAGTTGCATTTGTTGACTTAATATAAATATCTATAAAGTGTTATTAAGATATTTTATCAAGTTGATTTAATGAAATTCAAATGAAATTGAAATTAATATTTCTTGTATATGCCTTTGCCAAATTCGGCCAAGGCCTTTGTGATGCAAGTATATATTGTTTTTCATTTCATTTGGTATCTAACCTAATACAATTTAACCAAAAACTCCATTAAAGGAAGGCAAAGAATGCTAGAGAGAAAAGAAAGAAAAATCAAGAAAAGCTTGGAAAATAGTAAGTATTTCCAACCTTCCATTAGAGATTAATTTGTTCCTCTTGTTGTGGGCAACATCTTGTGATGTTCTTGAGTTTTTATATTCTTTATTCTTTGTGTTTTTGATGGATAAAAGTTTGGTGAAAGTGTTGAGCATGTATAATGGAGAAAGCTTGTGACTAGTGTAGTTATAAGTATTCTTTTATGGTTTTGGAAACCTTGTTGCTAATCTAGAGTTGTTGACCCACTCTTAGATGACCTAGATTTGATCTTGAGTTGTTTCATTGTGTTGAGACTTTGATTGGATGGAAGAAACATGATTGAAGTATTGGATTTAACCAATTTGGTCTAATTTGTCCAATTTGATGAAATTGAAAAATTAGGGTTCATGACCAATTCCAAATTTGGGGCTTTTCATATATGTTGTGTATTTGGATGTGTATATGTTGCATATAAATTTTCATGTTGATTGGATTACATCTTGATGTGTTTTGAAGCATGAAATGACAAAGTGCACAAAATGGCACCTATTGGGAGTATTCGGCCAATTGAGTAATATTTGGGGATTTTGGTGCTTTTGGTGTTTTGATGTTTTGAACATGCTAATTTCATCTTATAAATGATTTAGAATCATTCAAAATTGATTAGATCAATTTCGGACTAAAATGGACTAAATACAAAGTGTAAGGGCAATTCGGTAAATTCACTTGAATATGATTCATTTGAATTTTATTTCATAATTTGATTATTGGATAATTAAATAAATATGTTTATTTAATTAATCCGAGAAAAAGTTTTGAAATCGGAAAATTTGATTTTCCACCGCTTCCGCTGCGTTACCAGATATTCCCCCTAAAACCCCAACAAAGAATACCGTACCTGGTTAGCTGAAATTCTTCATCTAAATGAAAAGTTAAAGGTTAAGATCCAGATTAATCCGACGCCTCTTACCATGATCGTTATCGGACCAGTTTATTGTGGAAAGAATGGGGTCAATTTGTGGTTCAAATGCTAGAATTTGATCAATTCAATCTGGGTCAGTTCTGGCAGTAAAGAGGAGTTCTTTTACAGGCTTTGACACGAACCCATTTCTCCAGGCATCATCAAGAAATACACAAAGAAAATCATAAAATCCATCAACATTGTACAGTCCAAGCGGTTTCTGATGTATGTTCAAGTTCGCCCATGATAATACTGTAAAAATTTCCTCTATTGTGCCCAAGCCACCTGGCAAAGCACTAAAAGCATCAGCACAGTTAACCATTTCTATCAGTCGTTCAGACATACCTGGCACGATCAGTTCCTCTCCGTTTGATGATCCAATAAGATTCGCCTCCGCCAAGGGTTTTGGGATGACTCCCAAAACTTGACTGCCTCCTTCATGTACGGCCTTTGAAACGATCCCCATAAGTCCAAGATTGCCACCGCCATATACTAGGTGCATATTCCTTGCAGCAATAACTCGACCCAATTCTTGTGCTGCCTCTACGTATTGTGGCTTAGTACCAACACTAGTACCGCAAAACACACAAATGTTCTCAACTCGTCTTCTTGAAGTGGCTTCCATTTTTTTTTTGTGTTTCTTTCTCAAATCTGGATGCCTTCAAAATTGCAATGACGGGTTGAAGTTATAGTACCTGAAAAGAGTGAGTAATAATAGCACAAGTATCTTTCAAAGGACGATTGTTAGTTTATCAACAAAAGAAATCGTAAAATGTCAAAAAGTCTAGATCTTGTCTGCAAAAATAAAGAAAACTACAAAAGAAAAGCAAATCAAAGCAATTATTAAGGCAACAGAATTGTGTACTCAGTACGCCACTCGCTTAGTATAAATTCATTATGATGCGTCTCAATGTTTCATTCCTTACTCAGCCATCACTAAAGAATTAACTCTCTTTTTTGATTGCCAAACACTATTCCTTCTGTCTTAAATGCTCCGTTTGTGCTTTTCCCTGAAAATATCACACAAAATTAAAAACTCTACAACATGTATACACAAAATATGAAAACAAAAATTATAATAAATTGCATGGGTTGCCTCCCTGCTAGCGCTAAATTTTAAGTCTTCAGCCAGACGTGACTGAAATCCATCTGTCAATGAGGTTTCAGTGTCGTATTGGATATCCGATTAAAGACAATCCCATTAGCGTTGCTTTTGAAAGGTCTATTCCAACGGTAAACTGGCAAAATTTTTTTTGTCTCATTCAGTGCTTGTGCCACCTTTTTAAACTTTGTCTCTCCAGTGGTTCCTAAAAAGAAACTCTGAAAATCATAAGGTCTTGTATGGTGCTTGACTTGGAATGAGAATTCCATTCTGTCAAGCTTTTGGGCGATATGTGTAATTTGTACTCCCCAAAACAGTGATGTTTCTCCTGAATGCCTGAGATCTTCAATTTGGTCAGACAATTGCTCCTCCATTTGCTCTGCTTCTTGCTCCACCTTTTCTTCACAGATGTATTTTAGTATTTCTGAATTCAATTCTTCATCTGTCATCTGTGAAATGCATGCTCAATGAGTATCACTCTGAGGATGTAAAAAGATGTCAGATTTTAGGTTTTTATCCTCTGAGGTAGATGTGACTGGCTTAGGTAGATCTTTTTCAAACATTAGTGCATTGCATACTCCAAGATCTTCATTTTGAGGATACATAATTTCATCCTCAATTTTTGTTGGCATAAACAATTATGCTTCTTTATCCTCATCAGAGTCTGAATAATAAAAATCAAATCGAGACTTTGCCGGTTCGGGTTCCTGAACTGATACCTCTGGTTTCTGATACTGCTCAATCTCCTCTTCTGCTAAAGTGTCATCGTGAAATACTTGGTACTCGAAGGCTTCATCAGTGTCATATGAAAATGGTTCTTGAGGTATGTAGCCCTGGACTTCTGTTAATTGTCTCGTTTGATCAGTCAGTCTCTGAATAGTTGCTTCTTGACTCTGAAGCATTGCATCCCACTTTTCATTACTTTTCTTGAGCATGTCCACCATTTCTCTTATCATATATTTTTCCTCTGGTGAATATCGTTCTGGTTCTTGATGAAGATCGTAGGTGGATTATGGATAAGATGGATAATAAGGTTCAGTGAAATATGCTAGTTCTTCGTACCTTGAATGATTCCGATAATTCTGTCATTCTGAAAGGTATATACATTGATCGCTCGAGTGGTTACCATTACATATTAAACATCTCCCCATTGCGTTCTGTTGAGCAAATGTAGTATTGCTTGGTTCTGGAATCCAGTGATAATTGTTGGGCTGGACAACAGGCCTCAGAAAATCGGACTGTTGCTCCCTGAATTGAGGTGTATCTTCTTCTAGTAAAGCTCGTAATCTTTCTATCTCCCAATAATGTTCCATTTTTCAACCACCTGAAAAATAAAATAAAGAAATAAAAATTACAAATAAAAATAAAGAAAATTAGATACAAGTAAATTAGATAGCTTCAAAATTAATAACTCAAGAAAAATAAGTCCCCGGCAACGGCGCCAAAAACTTGACCGGTGTAATCACACGAGTATAACGCAAGCGCACGTATCGTTCAAGTAGTATAAAAATATCGATCCCACGAGGACTTAATTCATATTGTTGTTATTAATTATTGATACTATTTATTTACAGGTATCTAATTGAGGGAGAAGAGAATGATCGCTTTTGGTTGGTTGAATGTGGATTTACTGAACAAATACATAAATAAAAAAGTAAATACTAAGGAAAATAACAAAAGACACAAATATCTAGAGTCGTGACTCTACACAATATTATTCTAATGATGAATTGATTCTTTTATATATGTGTAATAAATTAGTTTGCTAACCTGGAACACGAAGATATGCAAAAGCCTCTGTCGATGGTCAGATGCAAACACCCAAATAGCCCAATTAATCATATGTCTATGTTAACCAAGTTACCTGAATTCATTAAGTTCAACTTCCAATAGTGGCTACCCCCGCCCGACAGGTATATGTCTATCCTGTAAGGAAATCTATTAAAGGGTTATCTATCTTTAAGGAAGATCGTGAGCTATTAAGTCTAAGGCTGAAACCTAAAATTCCTTCGTCAAGTTTATTTTGAGTTTACCAAATCAATCTTATTAATGGCCAGTTAACAAGAAGCATTAAGCTTAAGACTTAATAAACAAACTAAAGAATTACCCATAATATAATTAAATCAATTATTAAGCATGTTAATATTGTGTTTCATCATTTCTCTAGAATAAAAATAAAATGTTGGGGGTTAGGGGATCCACCTTTACTATTTCTAATTTAGAAATCTCTCTTATTATAATATAGAATTTATCAGTGATATTACCAACCAGCCATATAGGCGGTATCCTCATTAAGTCAGATTTTAATTAAGTCCAACCGACCATAAAGCCGGTATCATTATTTGTCCATAAACCAGCCATATAGGCGGTAATCACATGTCACATAAAGACCGGCCATATAGGATGTGTCACATTATGTCAAATAAATAAAACCAGCCATTAAGGCGGTATAACCTTTTATGTTAAATTATAATTTCCATATTATAATTAAGGGAGATTAATCTAAACAAAAATAATAAAAGCTTCACCTTTCCCCCAGCGGAAAATTAACTACAAAACATAAAAGTAAATAAAAGAAAATAAACTACTACTATTACTGAAAATAAAAATGCATAAATTAAATATTGAAAATAAATACAAACAATATGCAATCCTTAAATTCCTTACAAAAACCTAAGGAAAGCATGAGAATTACAAATGAAATGGCTTGGTATTTATAGGAAAATCTAAAGGCTTCCACCAATTTCTCCACCAATTGCTCCACCAAACACTCCACAAAATTCTCCACCAAACATGCCAGAAGACACTCCACAAAACACTCCACCAAACATGCAAGCATGTTTTGTGGAAGTTTGACAATTGTAAATTGTCATTTTCCATTTTTTTTATTTTTTGATAATGACTTTAGTAATTACACAAAACACATTGGATTATTTGTTAATTACGGTCTTGAAAACTTCGGAATTCTAAAATATTTAAAATTTCAAAGTTGTAGATCTTTGACTCTTCTTTAATATTCAACTTGAATCAGCTCAATCGAATATCAGATGAAAACGTTATGGCCAAAATACCAAACTTGCGCAAAATTGGAATTTAGGACTGCACTTCGTGACGCGTACAGTAAATTTTCGTTTTTGACCTTTTGTTCTCCGGATTTCATCATTTTAGCCCCGAGTTGATTCCATTAAGTCCCGATACTTTATTTATCTACAAAACACATCAAAACACATCAAAACGTTCATCAAACCCGAGAAACTAAACAGAATATTAGGTAAAAGGGGCGGTAAATATTGATATATTTTCCGATCATCACACCCCCAAACCTAACATTTTGCTAGTCCTCGAGCAAAACTGTAAAATAAAATGCAAAAAACAATTAAAATTAAACTAAGCCACTTTTTTAGGGATCACGATTGCATTTAGCGTATGCAACAAGCCTTTAAACCCCTAGGTGTCCCTAATGGACGAGTTGTAGTCTCGTGAGGGTTTACAGCGACGATACCCACAAATGTTTGATAAAAGTAAAAAGATAGTGAAACTAATGCACAAAAAAGCATAAAGACAAGAGAAAAGATAATAAAAAAGTTAGTGACTAAACATGTGAAATTTCTTATCAAAGTCAATAATTGTTTTGTTTCTTTCTAAATTACCGAATAAGTAAATTCTCCGATTATTTTTTACCATTCTCCATATACACAGCCAACAAAATATTAATCAACTCATTTTGCCCACAATAGTCACAAGTGTAGTTGAAAACAGAGTAATATTTTTGTCCTAAAGTTATATCAGAATTCACACATTTTTTAAGCAATGGAATAATTTTTCTGATTTTCTGAATTTTTTTTATTTTTATTTTTTTTCTTATTTATAAACAATATCTTCCATCTATGTAGCGAGCTTTGGGTCAGTGACTCCCAAACCAGTTGACTTTAGGGCACTGGGTGTTAAGACACCTTTACGGACTTAATTACTCAGACTTTAGATATATATATATATATTTGCAACATCTTCGATCCATGTAGCGAGCTTTAGGCCAGTGACTCCCAAACCAGTTGGCTTTAGGGAACTAAGTGTTAAGACACCCCTACAGACTTAATAACTCGGATCTCAGACGTTTTTTTTATACACATTTTTTTCTTTTTTTTTATTACATCGCTTTTTTAGATGCTTCCTCCAATTAAACTAGAGCACTGAATATTACAAACTCGTCAATTACTTCTCATGGCCGTATGTTGATAATACCTGCCAACTGAGCATATGAAGATCCATTTTAATCAGTTTTATGAAGAATTCACAAATTAAATAATTCAAAATGAAATAAACAAAAATTAACTTGTTCCGAAATAGGTTGAGATACGTCTCAGGAGTGGAAATTCCTTACACAACTATCTCTCACCAATTTCACCTGATTAATAAAGTTAAATACAAAAACACAAATTTTTTTTTAATTTTTGTAAAATTTTTCAAATTTTTTTTTGAATTTTTGAAAACTTTTATATTAAAAATAAGATACAAATTAACTATTCCCCCCACTAAACACTTCACAAAATCACACGGGTGACCCGGATTTGATCCCCGACAACGGCGCCAAAAACTTAACCGGCGTAATCACACGCGTATAACGCAAGTGCACATATCGTTCAAGTAGTATAAAAATATCGATCACACGAGGACTTAACTCCTACTGTTATTATTAATTATTGATACTATTTATTTACAAGTATCTAATTAAGGGAGAAGAGAATGATTGCTTTTGGTTGGTTGAATGTGGATTTCCTTAAATAAAATAAACAAAATAAAATACTAAGAAAAATAAATAAAAGACACAAAGATCTAGGGTTGTGATTCCATACAATATTATCCTAAAGATGAATTGATTCTCTTATATATATGTAATAAGTCAGTTTGCTAACCTGGAACACGAAGATATGCAAAGGCCTCTGTCGATGGTCAGACGGAAATACCCAAATAACCCAATTAATCATATGTCTATGTTAACCAAATTACCTGAATTTATTAAGTTCAAGTTCCAAAAGTGGCTACCCCTGCCCGACAGGTATATGTCTATCATGTAAGGAAATCTATTAAAGGGTTATCTATCCTCAATGAAGATCGTGGGCTATTGAATCTAAGGCTGAAACCTAAAATCCCTTCGTCAAGTTCATTTTAAGTTTACCAAATCAATCTTATTAATGGCAAGTTAACAAGAAGTATTAAGCTTAAGACTTAATAAACAAACTAAAGAATTACCCATAATATAATTAAATGAGCATGTTAATATTGTGTTTCATCACTTCCCTAGAATAAAAATAAAATATTAGGGGTTATGGGATACACCTTTACTATTTCTAATTTAGAAATCTCTCTTACTATAATATAGAATTTATCAGTGATATTATCAACCAGCCATATAGGCGGTATCCTCATTAAGTCAGATTTTAATTAAGTCCGACCGACCATAAAGGCGGTATCATTATTTGTCCATAAACCAGCCATATAGGCGGTAATCATCTGTCACATAAAGACCGGTCATATAGGCGGTGTCACATTATGTCAAATAAATAAAACCGGCCATTAAAGCGGTATAACCTTTTATGTTAAATTATAATTTCCATATTATAATTAAGGGAGATTAATCTAAACTAAAATAATAAAAGCTTCACCCTTCCCCCAGCGGAAATCTAACTACAAAACATAAAAGAAAAGAAAAGAAATGAAAAGAAAAGAAACTAATATTATTGAAAATAAAAATACATAAATTAAATACTGAAAATAAATACAAACAAGATGCAATCCTTAAATTCCTTACAAAAACCTAAGGAAATCATGAGAATTACAAATGAAATGGCTTGATATTTATAGGAGAATTTAAAGGCTTCCACCAATTTATCCACCAATTGCTCCACCAAACACTTCACAAAATCCTCCACCAAGCACTCCACCAAACATGCCACAAGACACTCCACAAAACACTCCACCAAACAGGCAAACATGTTTTATGGAAGTTTGAAAATTGTAAATTGTCATTTTCCTTTTTTTTTTTTATTTTTTGATAATGACTTTAGTAATTACACAAAAGACATTGGATTATTTATTAATTTCGGTCTTGCAAACTTCGGAATTTGAAAATATTTAAAATTTAAAAGTTGTAGAGCTTTGACCCTTGTTTAATCTGCAACTTGAATCAGCTCAATCGGATATCGGATGAAAACGTTATGGCCAAAATACCAAACTTGCGCAAAATTAGAATTTAGGACTACACTTCTTGACGCGTATAGTAAATTTTCTTTTTTGACCTTTTGTTCTCCGGATTTCATTATTTTAGCCTCGAGTTGATTCCATTAAGTCCAAATACTTTATTTGTCTACAAAACACATCAAAACGTTCATCAAACCCGAGAAACTAAACAGAATATTAGGTAAAAGAGGCGGTAAATATTTATATATTTTCCGCTCATCATCAATCTTAAAATTGTTGGGGAATTAGTGTGTTATCAAACGAAATAAACATGCATCAACCATCAAAATCAGTATTCAACAATGCAAACAAATCTACACTAAAATATCCATAAAAGTTTAGATAATAAGAAAAACCTGGTAAAAACGTTGAAGATACAGAAAATCCAAGCCGAGATATATCTTTGTCATTAAGAACTTATTAGCCCCGCCTCAGTGCTCTACGGATTTTATGGCTAATATCCTCCCAGGATTACTTGAATTCCTCTTGTTCAAAAGGCACTCCTTAACAAGATCTCGAACTTGGACAATAGTTGGAAATATCTATTGACTCTAAAACACAAAGATGTGACACAAGGCTTTTCAAAATTCTGGATTTTTAGAATGAACATGAAGGCTCCTATATATAGGCATGGAAGGGTGCCTTAAGGGCACCATTTGGATTGTGGTGTAACCCTCCTAAGGGTTATACCTCTTCCATGCACCATTTGGAGCCTATGAGTGTGTTCTTCTAATTTGGAGGACATGTCCCTACATGTTTGTGCCATTCCTATATGGCACCACCCAATGGACATGACCCTTCTTCTTCCAACCTTAATATTTAGAGAATTTACAACAATCCCCCACAATTCTCTAAATATTCATGCAGACACTTGAGAGAGTTTCCGTGAACTAAAACTGCATCGAAATAGGTAGTTTTTGCCTTGAACATTTCCTAGTGAATGACAATCGAATTTACTTGGCAAACTAGTGACTAATAGTCTTGAACTATTCTGCCGTTGGTGTAAACCAAGACAATTGCCAACACGCAGCTTTACTTTGACCATTTCTCGTTCTACGGTTGTGTTCATTTCGGCCATGAACATTGGTCCTGGATTCATCAAGCTCTTTAGGGAAGTCAACCTGTAAAATCCCATGGAAGTGGTCTCACTTCTTACTTGAAATAGATGATCTATTATAAAGAGGTAATATGCCTTTACCCCCATTAGGACTCATCTCCTAATATAGTGATCATTAAAAGCCTTAGCTTAGCCTAGCCTTGACATAGACATGGCCAGCGGTTCGGTTCCGGTTCGGAACCGAACCGAACCGGCCGGTTCTCGGTTCCACAAGTGTGGAATCGGAACCGTGAACCGAACCTGTCGGTTCCGGTTCGAACCTTTTTTTTTAATTATATACAAAATTCCAAAATAATTTAAAATAAATTAGATTAATTTAATAAATAAATAAAATTATTAAATTAAAGAGCTTTAACTTAAATTTTAAAAAATTTAAGTTGCCTACGTATCCTCCAGGGGTGAGAGGAATCAAAGCTCACGTAGTTCCATTATAATTTTAAGATATTTCCCCTTTGGAAATTTATAATTTTGTAATTATCAATCATCATTATCAGTTGATCCTTCAACTCCGGTTCCGTTTGCACTTGTTGTTGCAAATGCATTATCGAACAAGTCTTCAAAATCATCGGGGACATCTTCTTGTTGTCTTAGATCAGCTCGAGTCCAATCATCCACACAAGTTGTTGCTTCTAGAGTGCTTTGATGTAATGAAGATCGTCTAGCTTCCAATATATTGCCTCCCAAGATGAAGGCTTGCTCAACCGCAACGGTGGAAATAGGTGCTGCCAATATCTCTTTAGCAATAATTGATAAAACATGATATATATTTTGATGTCGGTTCCACCATTCAAGGATTTTAAAATTTTTACTAACTAAACTTTCAGTAGGAAACTCGAAATTTGTAGATAAATAATTATCTAATTCGGGGCTATTAGTTGTCGTCTCCCTAGCTTTTTTATTTCGTTGCAGTAACCAACGATCCCCTACGCTAAGTCTTGTTTGAATTACTGGTTCGCTACTACTAGATTCATACAATGATCCTAAGTTATATCTTACAATATAATCATTAAATAACTCAATTAAATCATTTCTTAATCTCACTATTATTCTTATAATATCAATATCATCTAATATTCCTAAATAACCATAGTAAGCTTGTAAAGCACTATTCAAACCTCTTAATTTAAATCTAGGATAAAAAACAGCAGCAATAAGATAAAGTAAAGGAATTTCTCTAAAATAATTCAATCATTTTACCTTCATAACAGTAATGGCTTCTAACAAAACAATATCATTAGGATCGTTACTTTCAAGATGTTCATCTAGAGTACCTACAATATTGAAACTTTCAAGAAGAAATAAATGTGTTGTAGGATAATAAACTCCGCTAAAAATTAAGGTAGCATCATTAAAAAACTTTTAAAATTTCTAAAAAAAATTCACAAATATCCTATTGACTAGGAAAAAGTGTGATATTTTGAACATGTTGAGAAAAAAACTACATAATGCATCTTTATATTGTAATGCTTGACATAAAAGAAAATAAGTTGAATTCCAACGTGTTGGAACATCTCTTGAAAATTTAATCGGTTTAATACCATTTATTTTACAAAACTTGGCCCATTCTATCCTAACTTGAGAATATAACCAAATACAATTAAATGCCGTCTTAATAGGATCAATGAAAGGTGATAATTTTTGCATACCATCTTGAACACATAAGTTAATGACATGACATGTGCAACGAATATGAAAAAACCGACCCCGTAAATTTGGTTGACATATTTCTTTTAAATCATTGATGGATGCAGTATTTGCAGATGCATTATCAAATCCAATTGTTAAAATTTTATCTACTAAACCATATTCATCAAAAATTACCTTCATCATTCTATAAATATTTCGTGCAGTATGTTGGTCATCAAAAACTCTAAATGCAATAAGTCGTTTTGCATGGTAAATGATGCATCAATCTAATGACAAGTCACACCCATATATGAGTGTGTTCACCAATGGTCACTCTAAATATCAGAACATATAAAAATATGACCTTTAATATCTTTAAATATTTCATTTAAAATAATTTTACCATCTTTGTATAATTTAAAAATACGACGTTTTGTTGTGTTTCGAGTCATTCTACATGCAGCAGGATTTAAAGCATTATGCACGTAATTAGTAAAATGAAATTTTTCACCAAAGCTTAAAGAAAGATGTGCCATACAAGTTAATTTCACAAATTCTTCTCTATTTTTTGCATCAGAATATTTAAATAAATCTACAGCACTCGTACCTCTACTAGATGATGCGTACCTAGCCATTTGAGTTTGCGTCGTATCAAGTCCAAGTTCAACTGCATGATGTCTTTCCAGGTGCTTGATCATATTGCCGTATCCACCAGAAAATTTGTAGGAAACCCCACAATGGTTGCAAACTTCTCTTGAACCTTCATCGTCTTGGTCTAAACGAAAATGAATTTTGAAAATATCCGAGGAACGAGACTTATCTTCTCTTCTCCGTGATTGTGAACCGACACTAGGACCGCTCTCTTGGGTTGGCATATTTGACATTATATTCTCAGATGAGCTTGCCATTTTTTGTTTAAGAAATAAGAAAGAAGAATAAGAAAATTAAGAATGATAATAACTAATTGAGAATAAGAGAATTGTATAAATTGAGAGAGTTGAGAAATTGGTGTGTTGAAATAATGAAAAATGACCTATATTTATAGAATTTTAGAATTTTTTTTGATACCGAAAATGCCCCTAAATATAACCATTTTATTACCGTTATTAGGGGTATATTAGGAATTATATATTACATTTTTTTGAATGACCATTGGCCTTTTTTTATTTAGGGGCAGGGAGCCCTTTCCCCAACGGCTAGTAGCCATTGGGAGGGTTCCTGTTGGAACCCTACGGTTCCAATCAGAACCGTATGGTTCCGGTTGGAACCGTTGGAACCACTGGAACAGAACGATTCCAGCGGTTCCAACAGGTTCGGTTGTGGGTGGAACCCCAACCGAACCGGTCCATTACGGTTTCAGTTCCGGAATCGGAATCGAAATCAGTTGGAACCGGAACCATCCGGTTTGGTTCCGGAACCTGAATCGAAATCGGTTGGAATCGGAACCGTCCAGTTCCAACCGGTTCGGTTCCGATTTCGAACCGGAACCGTGGCCGGGTCTACCTTGACAGACAGCACTCTGCGTCATTATCAGAATAGGAAAGAGTACAAAACTCTACAGTGCTTGTTTTGAATTGCACAAAGTTTCAGTTGTCCATTTTGAACCTAGATCTTGGGATCTCCAGTCAGCTAGGTTGGGTTTCCACAGTGACAATTCTTAATTTACAGGCTTCAAGCCCATTCCCCTCGATGACTTCACAACTTGCTCTCTAGGTAAACCTTTAGTAAGTGGATCCGCTAGGTTTTCATTTGATTTCACATAATCGATCGATATTATGCCACTGGAGAGCAGTTGTCGTATGGTATTATGTCTGCGACGTATGTGTCGAGACTTACCATTATATATTGTATTTTGGGCTCTCCCAATAGCCGATTGACTATCACAATGTATGCTTATCCCTGACACCGGTTTGGGCCAATTTGGAATATCCTCAAGGAAATTTCGAAGCCATTCCGTTTCTTCCGCTGTTTTGTCTAATGCTATAAACTTTGATTCCATAGTAGACCGGGCAATACATGTTTGCCTTGAGGATTTCCATGACACGGCTACACCACCAAGTGTGAAAACAAATCCACACGTAGATTTGGAATCCACTGTATCAGATATCCAGTTAGCATCGATGTATCTCTCTAGTACAGTAGGATAAGTTCTAGCCACATTTAGATCTCCTTTATTATATTTCTCAAGAACCTTCTCAACATAGTGAGTTTGAGATAATCTATACCCTTCTGATGTTCTGGAAATCTTAATTCCTAAGATCACATCAGCTACTCCTAAATCTTTCATATCAAATTTGATGGTCAACACTTTCTTGGTAGACTGAATCATCTCATGATTACTACCAATGATCGACATATCGTCTACGTAGAGACATACAATGACATATCTTTTTTGAGTTGATTTAGTGTACACACACTTATCACACTCATTGATTTTGAATTCACTTGACAGAATCTCTTTGTCAAATTTTTCATGCCATTACTTAGGTGCTTGTTTTAATCCGTACAAGGATTTTACATGTTTGCACACCTTTTGTTCTTGTCCAGAAACATTGAAACCTTCTGGTTGTTCCATGTAAATCTCTTCATCCCGTTCGCCATTTAAGAATGCTGTCTTTACATCCATTTGATGTATTTCAAGACCAAATATAGCTGCTATGGCTATGAGCATTCTTATTGACGTGATACGAGTAACTGGTGAATAAGTGTCAAAGTAATCAATGCCTTCTTTTTGTCTATAACCTTTTATGACAAGCCTTGCCTTGTACTTATCTATTGATCCATCCGATTTCATCTTCCGTTTGAATATCCATTTGTAGCCGAGTGGCTTACAACCTGGAGGAAGATCAACCAACTCCCAAATATGGTTTTTTAGGATGGAATCAATCTCACTATTGATAGCCTCTTTCCATAAAGGTGCCTCAGACGAAGACATTGCTTCTTTATAGCTTTGAGGCTCATTTTCTAATAAGTATGTCAGAAAATCGGGACCAAATGACTTAGATGTTCTAGCTCTTTTACTACTTCAAGGTTCAATTGTCTCATCATTTCCATGTTGATCTGACTTTTGGTCAACCTGATCACTGTAATTGACAGTATCAATAGTTCTTTTGAGAGACTATGTTCTTTGTCTTTCCTTACAAGGAAATATCTCTTAAAAAAATATCGCATTCCTTTACTCAATTATCATATTCGGATTGATGTCAGGAATCTCAGACTTATGTACCAAGAATGGATATGCACTACTGTTGCGAGCATATCCAATGAATATACAATCAACAGTTTTGGGTCATATTCTAACCTTATTAGGATTATGAACCATTACTTTGGCAAGACACCCCCACACTTGTAGATATTTGTAGGAAGGTACGTGACATTTCCATAATTCACATGGTGTCTTGTCCAATCTTCTGTGAGGTAACTTGTTTAGAACGTAGTTCGCGGAAAGCAAGGCTTCCCCCCACAAGTTCTGGGGTAAACCAGAACTTGTCACATGACATTCATCATTTCCTTCAATGTTCGATTTTTGCGCTCAGCAATCCCGTTCTGTTGAGGCGAATAAGGAGCAGTAGTTTCATGAATAATTCCATGATTGGAATAATATCCACTAAATGGTGACACATATTCACCACCTCTATCACTCCTGATTCTTTTGATTTTCTTACCAAGTTGATTTTCAAATTGTTCTTATAGTGTACAAAGCTCTCAATAGCTTTATCTTTGTTCCTCAACAAATACACATAACAGAATCTTATGCTATCATCGATAAAAGTGACAAAATAATTTTTATCGCCTCTAGTTTGCACAATATTCATATCACACACATCAGTGTGTATAAGTTCCAAAGGTTCAGAACTTCGTTCTATGGAATGAAATGATGTTCTATGCATTTTTTCTTCAACACATGCCTCACATTTATGTTGGTTATCAATTGCAAATTTAGGTATAAGGTCTATGTTAATTAATTTATGCATCGTATCATAATTAACATGTCCTAACCTCCTATGCCATACATTTTGTGACTCAATAATATAAGCAAAAGATGTAGCTTTATTTATTATTAGCACTGTGTCGATTGACAGTTATTACATTGAACTTGAAAAGGCCCTCAGTGAGGTATCTTTTTCCTACATACACATCATTTTTGGTCAATATAAACTTGTCATAAACAAATACAAGCTTAAAGCCATTCTTTCTAAGGAGAGAGCCTGAGACCAAGTTCTTCCGAATATCAGGAACATGCAAAACATTCTTCAATGTAAGCTCTTTTCCAGATGTCTTCTTCAGAACCACTGTGCCTTGTCCAACCACTTTAGAGGTAGTCGAGTTTCCCATTGTCAGATGATCGCCACCATCGACCTTCTAATACGAGGAAAATATCTTGTTATCTACACAGATATGACGAGTAGCCCCAGTGTCTACCCACCATTCTCTCGGATTCCCAACCAAGTTGGCTTCAGTTACCACTACTGAGAGGTTCATCTTTGAGATCTCATCAGTCAGCTGCTCATCTTCAGTGACATGGGCCTCATTTTTTCTTTTTCTTGCCCTTATTTTGAGACTTCTTGTTTCTGCAGTCCTTTTCCATATGACCGCTTTTTCCACAGTCGTAGCACTTCCCCTTGAACTTCTTGTTAGCTTGGGAAGAATCAGCTCCACTATTCTTTCTCTTTTTGCTACCCTTTACACCCTCGACGATGTTGGCCTTAGACTCCATAGTCTTGTAGCTAGCCTTCTCGGACTTCATGTTGTCCTCTTCGATCCTCAATCGAACTCCAAGGTCTTCAAGGCTCATTGTTTCTTTTTGTGTTTCAGATGGCTCCTGAAGTCCTTCTATGATGGAATCAACTTTTCAATGATGGTGGCAACTTGAAACGTCTCACAGAGTTTCATCCTTTCATCCATTATTTCATGAATGATCAATTGCAGTTCACCCAACTGAGACATTACCATTCTTGAATCTACCATTTTGTAGTCCATGAACCTACCCACGACAAATTTCTTTTGCCCGGCATCCTCAGTTTTGTATTTCTTCTCGAGAAATTCCCAGAGAATCTTCGCAGAAATCATGCCTTGGTACACATTGTACATGGTATTGTCAAGTCCTCCCAAAAGGTAGTTCTTGTCCAAGAAGTCGCTAGACGATCATGTCTCTTCTCGTAGTTGCTTGGCTGTTTTCGTTTCTCCCTCCACAGAACCCAGAGGATATTTGAGGTACTTAGCCAACTGGAGAGTTGTCAGGTAGAACAACATTTTGCTCTGCCATTGTTTAAAGTTTTCTCCACCAAACTTTTCCGATTTTTCTCCATGAGTGACCGGTACTGAGATGTTTCCGTAGCCATATGTAACTGGAAAAATCAATAGCGATCAATAAGTCTACAAAAGAAAAATTGTATAACGATCAACAAATGATCTTGTTCAAGTGATATACCAAGTATCCACTCGTTGTTATATTGGACAGTAATACCAATAAACACAAGTCCTTGATTTTACAACTAAGGTTTCTTATGATAAGTAAATAAAGGAATATTTATATAGAACGAGGGGGGTCAGGAGTAACCACTTAAATCTCTGACCACTTAGGCTCTTATCGCCTTTTTGACAGAATATCCTTTAAACACTTCATCAATAGAATCTCTTAGGAATTCAAACTTAGTATTACACTTCCAATTTCACAATACAATGTGTGTATATATACGTGTATATGTGTATAAATCAATCAAGCTTGGATGGAATTACTTGTGTAAGATTACACTTTTAATTCTCAACAAAGTATGCAACACACAATTAAATTTCAACTTTATCACTATGTGTATGCTTGTGATAATTGAACACCCTAATATTAACTTAAATCTATACTACCAAGATTATTGTAATACAGTATATGATTTTACTAAGTTAATATTATGATAAATTAAGTTAATCTAAGTCTATTTCAATTTAGAAATAATTCCAGGGTCAATTCGTTAGTGTCGCGTTCGTATATTCGTTCGAACGAAACTGTCCAGTGAGTTCACGTTCATGTAGCATTCAAGAACGCGTTCGAACTAAGTGTTCCAGAGAGTTCACGTTCGTGTAGCGTTCGAGAACGCGTTTGAACAAAATGTTTCAGAGAGTTTACGTTCGTGCAGCATTCGAAAACGCGTTCGAACGAAATGTTCCAGAGGGTTTATGTTTGTGTTGCGTTTCAAGACGCGTTCGAACATTTTTAGGCAGAATACTTGCGTTCAAGGTTTGTTTCAAAATGCGTTCGAACGTTCTTACAAAAATTCAAAATTTTACCTACGCGTTCATCGGGCGTTCGAACACCCTTGCGTATTTTTCATGCACATACTATATTTTTTTTTCCAGAAAAATGGATTTTAATACATGCAAATCCACATCTAACAACACTGAAATTAATAAATTCTTAAGATTGTTAGGGAATTAGTGTGTTATTAAATGAAACGAACATGCATCAACCATCAAAATCAATATTCAACAATGCAAACAAATCTACACTAAAATATCAATCTTGTACCATAAACCCTAAGACTTTAGATAATAAGAAAAACCTGGTAAAATGTTGAAGATACAGAAAATCCAAGCCGAGATATATCTCTGTCCTTAAGAACTTATTAGCCCTGCATCGGTGCTCTACGGATTTTGTGGCTAACGTCCTCTCAGGATTACTTGAATTCCTCTTGTTCAAGGGGCACTCCTTAACAAAATCTCGAACTGGGACAATAGTTGGAAATCTCTCTTGACTCTAAAACACAAAGATGTGACACAAGACTTTTCAAAATTCTGGATTTTTAGAATGAACATGAAGGCTCCTATATATAGGCATGGAATGGTGCCTTAACGGCACCATTTGGATTGGGGTGTAACCCTCCTAAGGGTTATACCTCTTCCATGCACCATTTGGAGCCTATGAGTTTGTTCTTCTAATTTGGAGGACATGTCCCTACATGTTTGTGTCATTCCCATAGGGCACCACCCAAGGGACATGACCTCATTCAT